>JAPMOQ010027556.1:1785574-1796551 GCA_026543055.1 Argiope trifasciata | reverse complement strand
ATTTAGGTTTAATATACCTCAGAAAATATGATTATTCTCAAATTTGAACAAAATAAATAAATTGGGATAAAATGGGTTAAATTCGTCTTTAAAAAGCATTATGGAATTATTCAAAAAAGATGAAAATCAACTATGTTAATTTCATTGCCATCTTGTTCTATTTTTTAAAAAAAATGAGTAACTCTTCAATAACAAAATATTCTTTGTACTTTAAGTATTCAACTAAATTCGAAGGACAATTTTTGAAAAATTAGATTCTTTAAAAACTATTTGAACCTATGGTTTACAGATGTATTGTCAATTATAATATACAATACAATAAATACAACAAAATTATTTGAAAAAATAATATATTTTGAGAAATAGGACAGTTTGTTGTAAATTATCACGAAATGTAACCAAACGGGTTAACACTCTACACAAAATTGTGATGCAGCAATCCTATTTCTCTTTGTACACAAGTTATAGAATATAATTATGAATGAAATGAACCGAAATCTAAGAAACATTTTGAGAAGCAAAGAAGTTACGGGTAAAAATATACGTATACATGCATTTTTAAAAAGAAATCAGAACTTAATTTTTTAAAAACACCTATAAATGAGTAACTCTTCAATAACAAAATATTCTTTGTACTTTAAGTATTCAACTAAATTCGAAGGACAATTTTTGAAAAATTAGATTCTTTAAAAACTATTTGAATCTATGGTTTACAGATGTATTGTCAATTATAATATACAATACAATAAATACAACAAAATTATTGGAAAAAATAATATATTTTGAGAAATAGGACAGTTTGTTGTAAATTATCACGAAATTTAACCAAAAGGGTTAACACTCTACACAAAATTGTGATGCAGCAATCCTATTTCTCTTTGTACACAAGTTATAGAATATAATTATGAATGAAATGAACCGAAATCTAAGAAACATTTTGAGAAGCAAAGAAGTTACGGGTAAAAATATACGTATATATGCATTTTTTAAAAGAAATCAGAACTTAATTTTTTTAAAACACCTATAAATGAAAAAAGTACTGTGCCAGCAATAAAGCTTTTGGTTCATTTCATTTCCAATATTATTTAAAACACCCGATGAAATTTTTACGAAAATATCGCTATTGGTTTTCGAGAAATCATGATATCGATGGAGAAATGTTATAAAAACTAAAGTGTTAAGAAAACTGAAGTGAAAGCCAAATTTATCTAAAAAATATGAGAAACTGGATAATAGGTCAGGCATTCCTTTTCCTAGAAAAGATAAAGTATTTTGGAAAGAAAAATGGTTAAATTACAAAAAAAAAAAAATAAATAAATAAATAAATAAAAATAAAATAAAATAAAATTTTTTCAAATTCTGGATAACCAGTGTTTTAAACGTAGTCGGATACCTTAAATTGTAAATAGATGGTAACTCGAGTCATCTTTATAGAAATAATATAACAATCTTATAATATTTTTCAATCAAAATTAGTTTCAAAAATAATTAGAGGAACATTTTTCTCTATAAAATCAATGATATTTATCATTTAAAAGTATTTCGAGCCGATATTAAAAATGTGTTGCATTTCTAATTGAGAAAATTACAGTTGGATTGTTGATTGGAAATAGAATGCATTTAAAAGAATGAAAATATAAATAATATTTTTAAAAAAGGAATATTTTAGACTTCTGTAAGAAATGAGCAATCATTTTTGAATTTCGGAAATAAAAGATTTATCTTCTAAAACGCTTTAAAATTAAAGGCAACTCATATCACTCAAATTTCAATAAATCATGATGACACTCTGTAACAAGATAGGTGACATTTAAAATACATTTGTTTAAAATTGACATCTTTTTATTACGTTTAATGAAAAGAATGATTTATGATAATCATTTCAATTTTAAGGAAATAAAAAGTATCAAATAGTAAAGAAAAATTGTTGGAACACTGTCTCATTTTCATAATTAAAACGATCTTCAAATAATTAATGAATTTTTCTTATATTTAATTAACGAGTAATTAAAGATTCATTATAGAGGAAAAATTAAAAAATAGTTCGTTATTGTGTAACCGCATGCCTACTTTGAAAGATTACAAGATTTTAAAATGTATAATATTTCGGTTATGTAGAGGATAATTAAGAAATAATCTATGCTTATAATAAAGCTCAATGTGTGTGTGTGTGTGTGTGTGTGTGTGTGTGTGTGTTGGCGCTCTACAGGCCAGACCGTTGGACCTACAGCTACCAAATTTGGTACATGTATACCTTGGAGGTCCGGAATGTGCACCTCGGAGCCCCTTTTTCGAATTTTTAATTAGAATTTGAATTAATTAAAATTTAAGCAAAATTTTGACGTTTTTCCGCTTTAACTTCCGAAAATATGATCGCACAAACATGATTTTTACATCAATTTAAAGATTAAAAAATTAGCTTTCTAATGGTATCAGTGTTTTAATGTATAACCTAAGCTTCTATTTTTAACGAATTTTTAAAGAAATATTTTAACCATGTTTTTTTAGCACGTGACTAGATAAAATAAAAGAATGCCGGAAGTTCAAATAAAAAAAATTATCATCGCAAAATAAATCTACAGAAATGCAACTTTTAAGCACGTGACTGGATAAAATAATATAAATATAAAATGTGATACTTTCTTTAAAAAATAAATGCAAAGCAAAGGTTTCTACAATCGTTTGCAATATCTATATCATTAACTCAATAAATCTTCTTTATTTACGGTAAACCTGATTGAATTTAGACAGGATATGCATTGAAGTCCCGCCTCTATGGCATATTTATATAATCGTTTGCAATATCTGTATCATTAATTTAATACTTTTTTCCCTTTCTCGCTTTCTTTAAAAAAGCATATTTAATATTTTGGCAACATCACTGATTTTTTTAAAATATTTTGGAAGCATAATCGATAGTTAAAACTGATTGATTTATAAAATTAAAGAGCATTATTAGGAAAAGGTGTTCTTTTAGAACTTTTCGTCCATCATCTTAAAGAAAATATTGCTTTCAGGCCAATCAATTCCCGGAATTACTTCTAGGCTAATGAATATGTGATTTAATTGAAAATTTTAGAACGCATTACTCATGGCGAACCAGCTGGTCGCCAAAGGCGGCTAGTTTATAATAAATTAGAAACAAGATATCTTATTTTAAGAAAATATTTTGAATCAAGTTACTTATTTCAATTTATTTAATAAATCGAAACAATTTTTAATAGATGATGTATTTAGTACCATTCTATAAATGACTAAGAAGAAATACCGCTATTAATTTTTCTCAAAGCGAATTCTATTTCTCAGTATATTAAATAATATTTTGATCTTAAATTTAGAATTTTAAACTTTTATCTTCTTTTTACCTTTTTAAATAATATTATTTTACTTTACTGAAATATGTAGAAATGAATTGACAAAGGCTTTTAATAATAAAATTATTTGACGATTTTTATTCATGTATAATCGATTACAAAGTTTTATTACTTTTAATTCTTAAACTTGATATTTCAATCTCTTATTCTATCTCATGAAATCACATTTACTGGTCCCTTTTTATTTTTTTAAAACAGTGCTCAATATATTAATAAAAGAATTATATTGTTTAATATAATTATATCTGAACTTCGTATTAAGGTATCCGACTGCGTATTAAACACTGATTATCGACCCCATCTGTGATTTTTTTTAATTCTTATTATTTCTTATAGTTCAGACTTTCCTCTTCCCAAAACAATTTATCTTTTCTAGGAAAAGAATGGTCTGACCTATCATCCAAGGGCACAGATTTTTTCAGCTAAAATGTGTCTTTAGCTTCCATTTTCTCAAAATTTTAATTTTCATAAACAAACTTTAACATGATATCTCCAAAACTAATAAAGGCATTTACATAAAAATTTCAACTTGTGTTTTAAATAATATGGGCAAAGAAATGAACCAAAAGTTTTAGTATTGGTGAGATACTTTTTCATTTATAGGTGTTTTTAGAACAATTAAGTTACGAATTTATGGGAAAAAATGCATATATACGTCTATTTTTACCCATCACTTCTTTGCAAGTCAAAATGTTTCTTAGATTTTGGTTCAGTTCCTTCATCATCATGTTATATAACTTGTGTGCAAAGAAAATTAGGATTGCTGCATTACATTTTTGTGTAGAATGTTAACCGTTTCGGTTAAATTTCATTGAAATTTACGACACATTTTCCCATTTCTCAAAATATATAATATTTACAAATATTTTTTGTATTTAAACTATTTTTTACTGACAATATATCTAAAAACCATAAATAGTTTCTAAAAAATTCAATAATTCAAAAAAACTTCTTTCAACGTATTCAGATACCTTAAATCATTTTAATTAAACTATTCGTCTAATTTTCATAGTCATTTGCCATTAAATTTATTAATTCATTTCAAAATTTAGATAAAATAGTCATATTCCATATTTAATATATGTTGTCAGGAATTTTCTTAAATCTTAAAGAAAACTAATTTAATAAACAGCAAAACTTTGTTTAGATTTTTTTAATATCACGTTTCAAATGTAAGTATAAGAAAAGATATTACTTGAAATGCATCAATTCTGGATGGATAAGATAAAATATAGGAGAATTAATTATGCTAATACAGATAACTTCACATTCATATAACTAAAATGTACATTACATTATTTATATAACTGATATTTGCATAGGAATGTAGTTAATTTCGTCCCAAACTACATTCAAATACCATCGGAAATGTTTAAACATGCTTATTTAAATATCCTTATGCCCTTCCGATCTTTTTTTAAATAATATTTTTAGAAATGGTAATATTCTTCAATAAAAGCTATTTGATGAACTGCTGTTTATCTTCTAATGCATCATGCATCAAAATATTAAAAAGTTCATTGTAATTTGCTCGCAAAGGGTTCTTGAATTGCATGTTTTCAATTCCGAGACCAGATACTACCAAAGTAAAAGTCGTCGTGTAAGGGGGTCGACTGCATATTGCATCCATCAGTGCTAAACATCCTTCCACTGGCATGGTGTGGTGTGGACAGGAGGGCAGTTCAGATGTCATCCTAGTCATTTGACGGCGGTTAAAAATTACGACTTCCGTCCCAAAATAGCCCTAGTGTTGTTTCATAAGGGACGTTATTGAAACTAAACTAATTGCTCACAATTGGAACTCAAGTTTTTATAAGATAGGTGTACAACTCTTATGCAAATAAAAATAAGATCAACACAAGACAACAAAACCTAGCATTTTCACTAAACCCATAAACCTCGCCCATCTTGAGAACGTTTGTTTTAAATTTTTTGAAGATCGATTCACAGCAAACTTTTATACTTAGCTACAGTTCTTGTCACCAGATAAAATCCTGTCGATACTGCAGGAGTGGCGGTTCAGTCGTGGTGGGGTGGTCGACTGTATACAAGAAGAAAAAAAAGTCACTAGATAGAAATTTAATAAATTTAAGTTATTGCATTCAATTATTATTACGTTTACGTGCATTTGTAAATACCGACCAATAGACGGTCAGCCGCTTAGCAAATGTGGTTTCCATTTGAGATGAATTTGTATATTAAATGTGAAACCTTTATATCGAATGTAATCTAGATAGCTTGTAACGTTCCTCGGTCCCATTCACAATAAGCGGCATTTTCCATTAATTGTGTCACACCTATTAACGCTTTCCATTGTTGAAAGCCGCCAAGTAGCTGGATGGGTGATCTTCAAAGTGGTAGCTGCTTTTTTGTGATAAGTAATTCAGCTAAAGACTCCACATGAAGTTTATTGTAGGGAAGAAACATGTCGCTTCTTCAAAGGAAAGGAGTATCAAACATCTGGATACCGGGTGACCTTTTTATGAAGGAATATCATTGGCACGTGTTTCAGAGTGTGATCAAGTGCTAGAACGCGTCATTGATGGACAGTCCCAAGCCACGTTGGAGCCACAATTGGGTGAAATGTTTGCTGGATGATTAGCCGATGGAGAATTGAGGTGGACGAATAGAAATTTAGTAGGAGGACTTTAGACAGCGATAAAGAGCAGGTATGGTTTTTGAAGAAATTAGAGAGACCTTTGGATTGTGGACTGCAGCATTTGGATGATCCACTCTGGTATCGGTTCCGGCTAAGACCTTGTCAGCGTCTTGTGGCGATTTTCTTAGAATTAATGGTGAACTCTTTCCGTGAACTCTTTTCAATATAGACCTTCAACCTTCAACTGTTGTGTAAATAGCAAATATTTAACCTAGATTAGAAAAAATAGTTATGTTGTAAATATATGGCTGTAAATAAGGACAATTCTGAAATTCTAGTCTTTATTTTGATCCGTCAGGATAAAGTCATTACAAGTTTTAGTTCCATCATTCAAACAGCCAGACAGTCTTCCTGTGAATATATTTCGTTCATACTTAACACAAACGGAGGAAATGTTTTTCGAACTCAGAGAGGTCTTCACACTAAGAGAATTTTGAAACTTTCAATAATTATTCTATGCAACGTATAAGAGAATGTAGTGATGAAATATTACATACAAATATAGGTAATGCTTTTACTGCAAAATAAATAACATCAAATCCAAATTATGACAAAATATAAGCTTGTTGCAAAGTTTGTCATTGTAAATATTTGAAGTTTTTAAGTAAATACCATACGTTTATGTCAGTTGACGAGAATTAAACTAAAATATTAAATCTGCGTTTTAAATATATTTAAGGATATTAACTATCCTTTGCTAGATTTTTTTCTATTAAATGTAAGCAAAAATATTATACAATAAAAAGTATGAATTTAAAGTTTGATTTTTCTTTTACATTGGACAGGGAAATTGTTTACTTTTCTTAACTATTGATAGAAACAATGTCTTCTTTTGAAATTGAGATATTTATGTCATTAGATATAATTAATTAGTATAAAAATGAGGATTTATCATAAATTAAAAAAAATGGCACTTGCTTATTAATTGTGTATCATTAGAGAAGTTTAGGTTTTTACCACACGTTTTCAGCGAACATAGCCAATAGATTAACATAATATTTTCTGCGATCAATCGTTATTATGTGGTTAATAAAAGTACTCATACATGATTACAGCTTATAAAAGTTGTTCTTTTATTTATATATTTTTAATATAATACGCTTTCAGCAACAATGCAACTGATATAAAACCAAAGCACCATCTACTTAACAAAAAGTTTATTATAATTTATCCAAAAGAATTAAAAACAAAGTAACACCTGAAAGTCATTAAGTTGGTCATTTTTTATAACACTGCAATTAAATCTTTTTCCTTCATTTTTTTATCGAATTAATTTTATTGAAGTTCTTAATCTTTACTCCTCATTGATTTAAACATTTTTAAGTTTAACAATAATACAAAATCTTCAAATTATCTGATTCATTTGTGACTTAATTACGTTGCTCATTTATTACTTCAAAAAACGAAATCTTCAATAGTCACATTAAAATAACTAAAGCATTTCTCATGATTCAATTGGAAATTTTGGATTTGAAAAGAATTAAAAAAAAATTAAAGTTGGAATTTTTCTACAAATTGACAAATTTTCAACTAGAAAAACTTTTAGGAACGGCATTCAAGAACTAAAACAAAAACACACGTGGATTGCTAAATTTGGTGAAAAGACACCTATTACAAACACTTTTTATTTGCACATATTTACAAAGCATGATACATATTCCAAAAAACTTGGATAAAAGAATCAAACTGGATGAAAGAAAGAAGGGAAACAATATCTGCAAGCAGAAATCGTTTTTCCGGTAGATTTGAGTTCATCCACACGCATTACTCTCAGACAACATTCCCTCCACACTTTTCAATTCCACTAGAAAAATTCCTGCTTCTTTTAACACCCCCTACGTACCTTTCTTCTTGACAAATGATCCCCTCTCCTACAATTTCAGCGCGACAAATTTCCCCAACTATCACTCTGATCATGCCATTAACTTGGCTAGGGTACTAGTATACCCTTGAAATCCTCTTGTAGTTCTACAACTCATCCACTCGAAGTAGTTTTCATTCTTTCCTTTCCAAGGATAAAGAAAAGAAAGAAAAACTTTCTTTTGTCTTCAACTCAACTTTCTTTTTTTTATTTTATCAAGTGTAGTCGATTATTTTTTGACAAGAGGCTGTTGAACAACATAACCCTTACCCGAAGTGTTGTTTCCGTCGCCTTAAATGACAGTATCTAGAGGAATCTGTCGCTGTTAGAATCGACAGGAGTAACTGATTTTCATTATGGATCTTTACCGAGACGATGGCTCACACATCATTGGCTGCATTTAGAACATATGGGGATCCTTGTACTGACTGAAATGGCCTTTGTGTTCAGCAATTCGGAAGAACTATCACTGGCGATTATGACGAGATATTTGTTATTGTACGTTATATTTTATTTCTGGTCATAACGATTTATCATCTCAAACAAAGAAAAATTAGAAATGACTTTACGGTTCTGTATCTCCTACTTTTCTAGGAAAGGAATCCACTTTAATGCCTCAATTTAATAGAATTCTGAAAAGGAAAACAACAAGCGATATATCTTTTCAATAAGTATCGAGAAGCGGTTTTAAGTGTCGTTTGAAGTATATTTGATTTGCATGATCGAGTTTATTTACCAAATTCTATTGGAATGGAGCAAGACAAGGTTGATTTCAACTGTCCCTGTATTTTCATCTTTACTTGAATTGTGGATTCTTCCTTTATTGCTTATAAATTCATTTTACTCTTTGTTTATAGATAAGCAGTTATCCACTATCCCTGAATTTTGATACAGCGCCTATTTATTACATTTATTTCTATCGAATTTCTTTTAACTTATTCTAGAACAGTTTCTTCAAAGACTAATTTCCCTATTTGATCGTTGTTGTAAATAATTTTATTGAATTAATTTTTTATGCTACATTTGCCATGAAAAATAGTTTAAATTTCTAAAAAAATCTTCTTAATTATATATATACATTTTTCATTTTTAGTTTAAAATAAAATCTGTTAGGTATAGTCAATATATAACGAGATGCATTTTATTAAAGCATTAAAATCTGAATTAGTGGCAACATTCCCTCATCTGATAAAAAATAGGGCTGTTCGTTTGAGTCATTTACTGATCCAAAGGTCTTATTTGTCTACGTTGCACTAAACGAATGGTAAAATTCTTTTTAAAAATACAGTACATATTTCCGCAAAGATTTAAAAAATGAACAGTTTAAAACGTTTAAAAATGGTAATGCAAAATTCAATGGAAAAGTATAAAAAACTTTAAATGCTGAAAACCAGGGTAAAAAGTGCTAAATCCAACTATAAAAATAAATTTTAAGGAATTTAAAACGTTCGGTTGTTATTTTCCCCGACCAAGTCATGCAAATTTAGAAGCAAATAATTAAATTGATAATGACAAAGCATTATAAGTACTTTCAACTTCAATATTCATACCACAAAAATGAGCTTAATATCTATGACAAATCAGTGATGTCTAACCAAAAACTCTATGACGTCGAATACAGAGAGCAAGTCCTATACAAAGGAGAGTTAATTCATACACTCCTTTCATACAGGGAGAATGGTCCAAGAACCATTTGTAGGTTTAATGAAATGCAAGTTCTTTTGGATCTGCAGATCCAACGTTCCTTGCCTAGTAGAAATGAGCTGACGATCGAAACCCCTATTCACATTACATTATGGTAATACATTTGTCAGAAAGGATGACGATTTAGCCCATTTTTTAAATGAAATCAAAACGGAAATATTTTCAATAAAAATGAAATCATTTCCACCAAAAAATTATAAGATCGTCTACGTTAGTGTGACAAATAATACACTCATTCTTCAATCGCAATAGATTGATCCTGATTGAATTTGTAGAGTATGGTTTTATAATCAAAGCTCAACAGTACCAGGAAAATAATTATACTTGAGAAGGGAATCGTATCGAAATTTTAATTATGGTGTCACATTTTGGTACAATGTCACACAACCCACGGGAATAAACAAGAATCTACAGGAAGCACAATTAGGAAACGTCATCTTGTTTCTGAGTGTAGATATTGTTTGTCTTTGGTGAGATCATTCCAGTTAAAAACTTCTGGGATTACGCTTTCCAATTTTTTAAGGTTGATAATGAACGTAATAGGAAGGCATGTAATTTTTTTCCCATTTTTTTCGAGGGGGCGTATCCTTAGATTTTTTTTCTTCAGATTTGTTGTAAAGTGTCATTTCAAAGCAATGAACATTTTCCTTCACATTTATTTTGAACACTTACATTTTAATTTAAAAATAATTTGATAAAATATTAAATAAAAGCTCAATTTTATTTAGATCTAGCTTACAATTTGAAAATATTTTCTTAATCATCAATCAATACTTTACTAACTAAAAATAAACGAATAGCATATTATATTTAAGATAGGCATGCATAATTTACATAAATTTCACATAGCAATTTCTGAACTCCCCCACCAAAAAAAATATGTCATCATATTCACATTCAAATTCCTTTATTGTTTTCCGTGCGATTCCTAAGCCAATCCCTGCTAAAGATGTCAAAAATTTTAGTTCAGGTGAGCAAAGAGCATATTTTTAAGCTTATGTTACTGTCCAGTTAATTTTAGCTCCAAGCTTTTTGAAAATTTTCCATTATCGTTGTATAGTCAGAATCCTTAAAAAATTCTTAACGACTTTGAATTTAACCCATGTTTCACCAGAAATTATTTCATTTGTAGCAAAGCTTTTTAATAATTGTCAGTCCTGATTTTAAAATATTAAAAAAATATGCTTTACTACATGGTTTGAACGAAAGCTAAGGAAATCGAGATATTTTTTTTATTAGAATACAGCAAATATCTTCATTTGAAATTTTCGCTTCTTTCAGAAAAATATTAAACTCACAAATTCATACATTGTAAAACACCTTTCAATTCTCTTACTGTTATCTCAACTAATAATAAAAATGAATGTGATTTATTTTTA
>JAPMOQ010027556.1:1752283-1785174 GCA_026543055.1 Argiope trifasciata | reverse complement strand
ATTTGTGGAAGGTAACTCGAGTTCATGGGCAGCGACAGGTGCAGAGTTGTTGGACAATCAACAGATAGTGAAAATTGGTGTATATATAACTCCCACCCACTCTAAAATAATTTTTTTAAATTCTGGCATTTAAAAAAATAACTTCATAAACAGTAGCAGAAAAAATCACAAATTATTAAGAAACCGATCTGTCAGTTGTACAATTTGTTAATAGCGGTAAAAGTGAAGAATAGTTTTGTGCCAAGAATGTCAAGTAGTTATTAAAGATGGCGGATAAAATAAACACTTCGATGAAACAGTTATGGTTACCACTTTATGTATTAAAATTATGATCTTAACTGATAAGCATAAGAATTTTGATTGTAATTTGAGATTTATTTAATCTGTTACTTAGATTTCTATTTAATTTTTTGTTAACCTTTGAGATTACTATGGCTACTTATCTCAATTTTTTAGAAGTTTTTCAAACTGGCTGTGTTGGTCTGTTGTGTACAGAGGAAATTTTAGAGCATGCGATGCTTGTCGGCCTCTGAAGAAGGCACCGGGGAGAGTTTAACATAAGAAAACATCCTACGACTTCGCATCGACAGGAGAGGGAAATTTAGTAACTTCGCAAATACAAAAATATAAGGACAGTACACACACACACACACACACACACACACACACACACACACACACACAAACAAACAAACAAACAAACACACACACACACATATATATATATATTCCACTCACCCTTCATCCACTCTGCAGATTCAAAATATATTACACGACATCCATAACTTCTTAATGAAAAGAACGATACGGCAGCAAAAGAATTACGAGAACTTGGAAGAATTCCATTGCAGCTGTCTTTTAATGTGAGAACGCAGACGATTTCGTAAATTGCTATTTCAGACGATTTTTCAAAGCGCATACTAACAATTGAAAATAAACATTTCCTATTCGTATTTACCTTAAAAAATTGAATTTTCTTTCTTATTAATAGTAAAAAGCAAAAAACTTTCAATTATAATGTGGAACAAAATTTAAATCCTTAATCGATATTTTTTATTTAACATTTTTCATAAAATAGTTGTAGTTCATGTATAACTCAACTTTTGTGAAAAGTATGAAAAAAACAGAATTAGAGTTGCCATTGGCGAGAATATCAGGGGCACAGTATGCTTCACTTCACCCTAAATAGTTTCCAATTAAATGAGATCAATAGTAGATAAGTTTCACGGAAACATATTTAAAAAACACTAATATATAAAACAAACAAGTATAAAGATTGCTAGCATTAGTTGCATATAAATTACTGTCGCTCACGATAAGCAAAAAAAGGTAAAAAAAAAGTCTTGTCAGTTGTATTTCTAGACAACTAAGTAGGTAAACAGTTATTGTAATATTCTCTAAAGTCGTCTTGCATTTTAATATCTTTCTTCAGTAATTTAACTAAAATTAAACAAATATTTTCTTAGCGATAAGGCCCCATATACTCAATAAGCAACCATCTACTAAATTTCAACTATTTGGCGCTTTAGGTTTGGGAAATTTTGTCATTATTTAGCCAGTGAATTTTATTTTCAAAGGTAGAGATAGTTAATTCTTCAATAATTAAAGAAAAATATATACTTTTTAAAAACTACAATTGGGCTCTTTTTCTATGAAGCATACTGGTGAGCCTTCAAAATTTTAACTTAATATTTAGTAGATAATATCAATTTATTATGCTATTGAATTTTCAGTTTATACAATATATTTATGCTAATTTGCAATTAAATAGGAAATTTTACAATGCCTTATAAGAATCGTGATTATAATTTTTTGAATATAAATGACGAATTTATATATTTTTATGTTTATTACATTCGAACATTAAAAGCAAATGATTTTCAATTAATTCTGTAAAGTCGATAACCATGTGATTTTTCGGAATTTTAATTTTTATCTGTAGTTGTAAATGATTATTACATTACAATTTCTTATCGGTATTTTTTTTGGCGATTACAGGAAGGATTAATATACATTACAATAAATATTTATTACCAGATATTTTTCCAGAAATCAAATACATATAAATATTTTTTATCTAGTAGCGATCATATAAGTTTTAATCAATAAGAAAATACAAAATATAGAATTATTTTATTGTGATTCCATATAACAATAGTAACTTACATTCCACATTTTTTTAAAAAGAAACTTTTGCATCGAACCCTGAGTAAGAAATATACATTTTTTTTTCAAAATTTGAATTCGAATAAGATGTGCAACTTCTGGTCCACCTGAAAATGTAATGTTCCCACTTCTGACGATAATTGTGTTGATATGCAATCAGAATTGATGTTCCAAACATTCTAATTCTTGTGGCTTGCTAATTCTTTGCATTTACAAAACAATAGCATGCACTTACCTTTACCATTTTAAGTTCTTTGACCCCATATGAAGTCATTGATCGTATTGCGGTCCACCATTCATGCTTTTATCATTTAGAAGCTTCTAATATATCACCAAATCAATTCATAAGTTCGAAAATAAGATTATCATAAAGTCAACCATTACTCAAGATCATCTAACCTCTAATGATTTTACTGAAAATTTGAAAAATTGGTGTCATTCCCAAAACAATTAATAATTACTAACTACATACCATCATAAAAATATATAAATATTACAATATTCTCTCATGTGTTTAGATGGATCGTAATAAAATTAACTTAAAGTTAAGTAACAAAATAACTGTTTCTAGGTTTTGGAAGTAAATATAGAAGTATTAATTATAAGACTTAAGATGTCATACTTCTTCTAGGTTTAAAGTACTGTAAGCTCTAGAAGCTCAAGAAAAAGATACTAAAAAATCATCTCTCACAAATTCTTTTTTGAACACTACTGTGAAATACATTTTATATATACTATTAAAGGTCACCTTGTACACATGGTGATTGCTGGTTTCAAAGTCTACTTTGTTCACGTCTTTTTGAAAACTAATCGAAAACAAACCCTGCAGCCAGAATTCTAAAAAATAATTAAGGTATCCGACTACATTGAAAACTCTGGTTTTCGACTACAATGGCTATTTTTTTCATTGTTATTTCTTGTAGTTTCTTATTACCAAAACAGTTCAACTTTTATTGGAAAAGGAAGGCCTGACCTATCATTCAGGGTCACATATTTTTTCACCTAAAATTTGTCTCTAACTTCAATTTTCTCAAAACTTTGATTTTCATAAATATTCACCACCGTTAACATAATATCACAAAAACTAATAGAGAAATTTACATAAAAAATTTAGAGTATGTTTTAAACAATATGTTAAATGAAATGAACCAAAAGTTTTAGTATTGGTGAGATACTTTTTCATTTATAGGTGTTTTTAGAACAATTAAGTTGCGAATTTATGGGAAAAAATGTCTATATACGTATATTTTTACCCATAACTTCTTTGCATGTCAAAATGTTTCTTAGATTTTGGTTCACTTCATTCTATAACTTACGTGCAAAGAAAAATAGGGTTGTTGCATTACCATTTTGTGCAGAGTGTTAACCGTTTTGGTTAAATTTCATTATAATTTACATGTACATTTTACAAGTACAATTTATGTACAAATTCTCAAATTCTCAAAGCATATTATTTTTTCAAATAATTTTATTGTGTTTATAGTATTGTGTATTATAAGTGACAATACATCTAAAAATCACAGCTTTAAAAAGGTTTTTAAAAATCTAGTTTTTCACAAATTTTCCTTCGAATGTATTCGGATACCTTAAAGGAATTTTACTCAAACAAACGAAAACTTTTGATCTTATCAACTAAAAAATGCCCCATTAATTTCATGTTTCAGAACAACGCATTGTATTTAAAAATGAAATTTTTATTAAACTGCACATTAAAGATAACCATTTTTATTTACAATCTGGAATGTATCTTCTTTACCTTGATAAGATTGTTTTTATATTATTTTATATTCGAAGTTATGCTCTATATTTATATATTCATATTCCGTTTAATTTAACATGACATACTGTTTTTCACAAACAGATAAACTGTTATTTAATCTTTCTAATTTAATCGTGTTTTATCTATATATAGCCTTGATCGGTTTAATATTTATATACATGTACTTTCAGTATATTATTCAAATCAGTATTGTATATTTTGCTCTAAAAAAACAAAAACAAAAAAAAAAACGTAACATTTCAGTGATTCAAAACCTGATTGAATTAATCGAACTTGAAAATAGAAAGGAATCGTCACTTCCATATGTATGAAGGGGTGCAAATTACCTTATTCACACTCTTTTAGATATGCACAGGAAACTGCCTCTAGTCTGGACTTCGTCGGGCGGAACAATTTAGGGAGAGTTTTAGTTTAGTTATATTAACGTATCGTTTTAAGGCAACACGAGGATAATTTTGGGATGGACCTGGTCATGACGAGGACGACACCTGAACTGGCACCCCCCTCTCCACACCAGTGGGAGTACATTTAGCCTGACATATTTAACTTGCACGAGGCCCCCTCACACGGCAGTTCTTCGGTGGAATCGAATCTCGAACCTGAAACCCTCCGGTTCCGAAGCCGAGACCGTACCACCAGATCATCACGGCCCCACAATTTAGGGTGAATCCGAGTTTATAAGGTTAATATTATCTAATTAGCTTTTCAGACAAAGTGAGATCTTTAAACATTGCCACATTCAACATGTGCTTGGCAGATGTAAAAAAAAATTATTCAATAGGTAAAAAGGCACCAAAATTCATCAGTGGAGCTTATCTTTTGTAACGTTGCTACATGCCTAAATTTAATCCTCATCTATCTTTCATGAAACAATTTATCTCCTTATGAACATAGATCCAGTAAAGATTTCATAAAAAGACGGAAAATATTTCTAAATTATTTCAAATATTATTTTTTTGTTTGAGAGCTATTGCAATTTCACAACTTTTTTCTGCTCCAGGTATTTTATTTAATTCCATGTGAAATTAAAAAGAGGTATGTAAAATTGAAACTAGATTAAAAAATTTTGTTCAGTTATTATATTTAACTTTAAAAAGTATTATATCTGTTTAAAATCAATTCTCTTTTGGTTCTCTCTCTCTCACACCAGAAATTAAAAAATATCTCTCTTATTATTGCATGTAAAATATTTTTTTAAATTAAAATACTCAAAAATGTAACTTCTTCTGGAACATTTAGTATAAATAATCTGTATATATTACTGCATAAGAAAACTTTATCAAGCAAAAAATATCACATTTTTATAAACTGTGCTTTGATTTAAATTTCTAATTCATAAACTTGTGAAATGCATTAAAAAATGGTAGTCTCCTTTTGTAAAAAGATAAATTTTCAATGGATTTCGAATTTTTTTCTTTACAGTAAACAACTTTTATGTTTACTCAAATTTTGTTAAAAGTTTAAAATCTACTTTTGAAATAACTATTTTTTAAATATCTTAAAAATTTTTTAAAGAAATGTCAGCAAGCCAATTGAAAAATTTCAAACAGAACTCTACACAAAATGTAGCAAATCAGTTTTGAAATGTTCTTTAATTTTTTTGTTAGTTATAGGTCGCTCATAAATGAATGCCTCAATATTGTTGGAGTACTGACAAAAAATAAATCAAAGATAAATTCGATTGTTCATTGAATATTTAAAATAACTGATGAAATTTTAATTTTGGCAGTCATGAATATCTTAATTTGTAATACCATTAGTTTTAATTTTTTTTATTAAATTGTTAATCTTCAATCATAATCAGAAGAAAAATCTATATTTCTTTAGTAAATAGCTAGATGTTAAGAAGATTTATATTCTTTTATTAAACTGCATAATACTATCAATATAATTTTTTTTGTAATGAGTTTTTCAAGAAAGAAAAGGTAAGTGCCCCCTCTATTTAAAGAAGAGAGAGAAAAAGAATTAAATTATTGAAGTCCACCAGAATCCACTGTGGTGTTATTTTTGCTTTATTTTATTAGCACTCCATCTGTATCAGAGATGGGATGAGTGAATAAAAGGAAGTAATAAATTAATTCACCTAATGAATAAAGAAGAATTGGATTTCAGAAGAGAGTGGGGAATAAAAATCTAATATATTTTTTTGTCATGGTGATTGGCAAGAACAGGTAATTGTCCACTTTGTTTTAATAAGAAAAAATGACGGAAAAATACGGATTATATATACGGAATTATATATATATATACGGAAAAAGACGGAAAATTGAAGGTCAGTCATAATTCACTGCGATGCTATTTCTGTTTTATTTTATTAGAACTCAAACTATATCAGAAATGGGGTGAGTGAATTAGGCATAGTAATTACTAATTCACCTAAATATTAGAGAGAATCAAAATTAAGAGTAGAGTAGGACATAAAAATCTAATCTTTTTTGGGGTAATGTAGTTTTGTCAGGATTTTGGAAAGCTGAAAATTCTGCAAGTATAGAAACTGCATCATTGGTAAGTAAAGTGGAAATTTTTCCATATGGGTAGTAGGTTGGTTTAAAGGCAGAATCAACACAATTTTTCTTCCTTTTGAAAAGCTAACCATTTGCGATAGAAACAATCCAGTCCTTTTGGTCAATTTCTTGTTTTAAATTTCCTTACTGTGTAATATAATTGCGACAATAATTTCTTCCACTGATAACATCAGCTCGTAATAGACAAGACAAAGACCTTCCATTTCACTACAGATAGACAATTACTTTTTGGCCATGGTTGTTGGCTTTTGGGATATTCAACAATACATCAATGGAATAATTCTATTGACATTTTCACTCAAGTTTAGGGTAGAAAGATTAATCATTTCTCATACTCTTCAAAATTCACAATCTCTTTCAAAAATGAATAATTTTCGCTAAGTTTAATTTGTAAATAATTCTTGGAATATGGCCTATTTAAGAATTTTTCCTTATTTCTTGTGCACTTAAACACTAAAATGATTACAGAAAGCAAAGATTATCAACTTCTCTTAGTGGTCAAACTCAGCATATTGAATTTGTCTATGAGTTAGAGAGTGATAATACTTTGCTTATTACTTACCAAGGTTTTATGTTTGTGCGTTTATGGTAAAATTCATTTCAATTGAATCTTTTAAATCGTTTTCTCACTTTTTATTCCCTTAAACTATTAATATTGTCATATTTAAGGCTTGAGTAGTATTTTTGTACTTGCAATTGTAAAAACCGGTTAGTACTAGTAATGCAGTTTTCGCTCTATGGCACCGAGCAAGCACAATTCAACTAATTTTGAGCGTAATTAAACACAAACATAGCTGCAAGCTCCATCTTTCTGAAAGCATCTAATTTCAAAGATAATAAGAACAAGTTAATCTTTCTAGGGTGATCAAAACAACAAATAGAAAACTAGACGGACATTTTCACCCCACCTATATGCTTGTCATGTGATATATTAAGAAAATGCATCCCAATGCACAAGTTCGTATGAATCCGCATATTGGGTGTTTTGTAGATATTCTAACAGCTACTTATTGTACAAAAGGTTTTTTTACCCAATTCATTAATTTTTCATGTACCCAATTATATGAGCTGCCATATCCACCGATTTTAGAATGTTTACTTTTTAAATGAGTACACTTATGATTGGATAGAAATGTGGTAATACCAAAAAAAAAATGCAGTTTTATTGTGAATTATAGGAATTTGACTTTTTACTTTCTTACATAATTTCTAGAAAATAAAGGGAAAAAAGTATAAATTTCGAAAGATTTGATCTCTTGATGTTCATGAATAACCACATTTCAGAGCTGTCTGAGTCTAAGAAATAAATTTTTGAAATTACGTGTATATGTTAATAGCTAAAAATTCTTTGTTTAAATGTTTTGTGATTTTTTAATAGAAACCTATACATTTATATAAAATTTGAAATAAATCTAGTGTTAAGATATCCATCTAACTTTTTTCTCAGATTCGAGTAAACACGATGACTGTATGATCCCAGCATTTCAAACAAATTTAGGTGTCTTATTTCTCAAATGAAGTATGAATGTCCCTTTTGTATATGTTATTTTCGTAATGATGAATAGAAACTTAGGGAAATCACAACTATATAAGAGAATATTTGTACATATATTAATGAATATAAATTGCATTTTTTTACTCGCAAATATATTTCAGTAGATCTAAACTGAAATAATGCAAGAGCATTAATCATTCTGATTCCAAAATTAATTTAAAAGGTTACAACAGTGATATTAAAATGTTAGAGCGTAGAACATGAAAATTACTTATTGCGAAATGCAGTATGTTTACAGGGAATAAATAATCCAGACAGTCATTTTAATCCGTATAAAATAAAGTTATCAAAACTTATAATTAATTATTTTAGAGTTTTACAACAAAGACTGGAGTTTAAATAATTTGTCAATCATTAAATGCAACTCAGAAATATGAAATTACTGTTTTCATTATGTTATAAAATAAATAATGGATTTAGAATATCAAAATCAATTTTTAGTTCTCAGAACTAAAGATTCATTATGATTGGAGCTTCTCACTTTACTTCCACTTTCCTCTCCATTATTCTAAAAATATTCGAAGAGAATAGGAGAATGCCTCCTCCTTACACTCGGGCATTCCATTTAGCTTTATGATCCAAACTATTCAGAATCTTCAGCTGCATTAAGACGGATCTTTTAATGGCGCACTTTGTTTTCCAGCGATATCCTTCCGCAAGGAACAAAGAGTCCCTGCAAATTGAGAACGGAAGGGGAGAATTACGAAAATTCTTTGTTATACTTCAACAAGACTCTATCGAATCATTTGGATTAGGGGGAGTGTTTTATTAACATGTCAACTGCAAAGAATCGTCTGAATATTTACAGACTAAAGGGGGAAGTGTGCATAAATATGGATGGATATGGATATAGATATATGTGGGATGCATACGCCAAGCTCCGATTAATTTTCCATACACTTGCATTTCTGTTTGTTCAGCAAATCGAATGAGGGCAGGTGAATGGGAGGGGAGGTAGGGAGGGTCAAATGATTTGGCGGGAAAGGAACCCGGAAGCAACTGCATCGTTTGCTCAACGCTACGCTGCATCAATAATAATTACCATTTGCTTTTTTAATCAGAAATCCATCACTGTTCGGATTTAGAATTTTGGGAAGGATGTGAGTTCCTGAAAGAAGATGATTGAAGACAAATAGAACCGAAAAATTTATGCGTAGGTCGTCTTGGATTCCGAAGCGGGGAGCATATGCAGAAGACAAATTAAATTATTCAGTTGCTCTTTGAGAAGGATTGATCTTGTAAGTGCAATTCTGCTTATTTAGGCTGTCGCCTTGCCCTATCTCCGTGCCCGATGACGTCTGCAGTTTGCTTTATTTTTCTGACTTCGTTGAATAGCGCATTAAAAATAAACTGAGTCCCTGCATTTAAAGTAGAATGTTAAATATTATCAGAAATAAAAACTGATTTTGGGATCCTTTTATATAATTTCATATGCATACACAGAACGCTTATATTTCAATAATAGCATATTTGAGTTTTAGAATTGTTTGTGTTTAATTGTTTCAAAGATGTGTTTTATATCTATATATATGGCTTTAAGTTTTCTCTAGTCCTTAATAGATTAAATCAATTTTTAAATTTACATTTTACTGAACAATATATAGTTTATTTATCTGAACGTTTTGTGGCAAGGAGATTTCATAGAAAATAAATCGAATATTCTAATATGATTGATGCTTCTTCAAATTAGCCTATCCGGATTGATGGATAGCCAATAATCTTATATAGGCTAATAAGCTGTATTATTATAATTTAAATTCTGTGTTTCATTTTCTATTTTCATGCTTGTGTTGCAAAATTTGTTTTTTACTCCATTTCATCAACTAAGTTTATGATACTTCACAAACGCAAAACCTCGTAAAATTAAGTCAACCCTAAGTTCTTTAAGGTATCTGACTAAGTTAAAAACACAGATTATTGACCACATTGGTGAATGGTTTTTTAAATTGTTATTTCTTGTTGTTCAGAATTTCCTCTTTCCAAAACAATTTATCGATTCTAAGAAACGGAAGGCTTAACCTATAATCGCGGATCATATATTTTTCAGCTAAAATTTGTATTTTACTTTTGTTTTCTTAAAACTTTAATTTTCACAAAAATTCTCGGCCGTTAACATGATATCTCAAAAAGTAATGAAGGAATTTGCATAAAATTTCCAACGCTTGTTTATAATAATATGTGCAATGGACTAACAATGGACCAAATGTTTTATTGTTGGTGAAATACTTTTTTTTCATTTATTGAGGTTTTTAGGAAAAAATAAGTTATGAATTTATTTAAAAAATGCATATTTACGTATATTTTCACCCATGGCTTCTTTGCATCTCAAAATGTTTCTTAGTTTATGGTCCATTACATTCTATAACTTGCGTAGAAAGAAAAATAGGATTCTTCGATTACAATTTTGTGTATAAACCGTTTTGTTTTAAATTTATTAAATCTTACTGCAAATTTCCCCATTTCTCAAAATATAAAATATTTTCAAACAATTTTGTTGTATTTATAGGTTTTTGCATTATAAATGATAATACATATAAAAACCAAAATTTTGTAAAAATCCATTTTTTCATCAATTTAACTTCGAACGTAGCCGGATACCTTAAAGTGAACAAAAACATATAAATAGCATACTACATTAAACATTAAAATATGATTTTTATTTGAATGAAGTAATATGAGGGACAGGAATTTTTAATGAGAAAAATAGGACAAATTTCCATTTCTTTCATTTAAATCCATACATCCTAAATTAATTTTTTTGAATTTCGTTGCGAGAAATAAAAATACTGCCCGGAGTATAAGCATAAAAAAAAAAAGTTTTTTTTATTCTAGCGGTGTCATTTAGTATCCAGAATAATCTTTTTTAACATCCCAAAAATCTATTAACAACTAAAAAAAGTTTATGAGTTAATTGATGTAAAAGATGAAGCTCAAGGTTTTTATATTGTATTGCTAAAAGTCATCTTTTTTTTTCGTGTTCTAACTGATATACGATTTTTTTCCTTTTGATTTCAATACTTTAGCCAACAATTTCAAGGTTTTGTTCAAGAAGTTTCATAAATTTATTGCATTTGATTTCAAACAATAAAAATTAATTTGTTAGATGTAGAGAAGTGATCAAAACAAATTGAAATCTGCATAATCTTTGAATTAATTTTTTTAGAAAGAAAAATTTTAACTGTAACAAATTTACGATAAATTGTGTCATAGTAATTCTCATCCAAGACTTACATAGTTCCTGATTGATTTGGGAATAAAGAAGCTCAATGAAAAGGAAAAAATCTGAAGCTACCACTTATAAACAGTTTTAAATATTTAAGGTCAGAAAAAAAATAGTTAACAATTATATAAAATAAATATTAGGAAACCTTTATTGTTTTTCAGCAAACTATTAGTATTTCACACTACTTCTTTTCTCTTGATTGATTGGCATTAAGTATATTGTGAAGAATGATAAATGGATTGGGATTCGTATGTCAGAATATTAAATATAAAATCGCATGTTGTGAGATAGATTCAGATGTGCATAAATGAACATAAATACACAATTTTCATTCAATGTTTCAATAGATTTTCTAAAATAGCGCCATATGTAAAATGATGACTCAAATATTCATCAAATCTTTTGCCAATATTTGTCATTTTTGTAGTCTCCAGTATTTAAAATTTATCTCACCTTCAAAATAAACCGATTACATACACTTAAAAATTAACACAGCCACTAATATAAAAAGTTAAGATATTATTTTACTGTATACTTAATTAAGGGATTTTTTTTTAAATATTTTAGCTCATTTCGTCAATAATCACTTCCTCTAAAAATACACTTCCTATATATGTGACTTTTTCCTACTTTAGCATAAAATTTATATCATGAATGTTTAATCTGATTAGAAGTATTTCGAAATATGTGGAAGGATAGTTTAAATTAAGAAGTCCAGATAGCTCTTAATATTGTCAGCCTATTGTGAAACTGCATATAATATGAAAGTACTAAACCTCAAACAAGTAAGTAAATAAATAAATAATTAACTTTTGTTTCAGTAAATTAAAGGAAATGTATTATAGAAAATCCTGATCATCTAGTCACATTACATTTGATTGATCTAATAATAAAATATAGATTTTTTTCCAAAAACTATTACATTTTAATTTGATTAAATTGGCTCATATGTTTGGAAAACATGCTTCATTCTGTAAGTATTATAAAAATGTGTAAAGAATAACAACCATGCCCGAACCGGGACACGAAGCTGAAATGTTCTGATCATGGGGAAGATACGCTACCCTTATGTCAGGACGCCGGCTGTATTTGATGTTTCAGTATAATATTTTTTAAATGAAAATAATTGAAAAATTAAGTATTGAATTGTTTCATTTATAAATTTTAAATCTAAGTTCCTTTCACCCCTATTTAATTATTATTTCAGAATTAACACATTGTTTTCACTGTATGAAAAATGTTCTATGTAACTAAGTCTTTCCAAACATTTAGTTCCCATTCAAGGACATACCCTCGAGAAAGTCAGGTAATAGACTAAACTAGTACATCAAGATGTTTTACGCTACATCATTATGATAAGAGCGCCAAAAACCTTCCCTTAATCCGTAAATGACCCAGTAAAAGGCTCCTTAAATACATTTATTTCCTCGGATCCTTCAGGGAGCAGGCAGCCTACATGGATATTAATTACGCTTTATCCGACTTACGACCCGGGGAAGGAGCCCAGGAACACACAACTCAGGGCCCGAGGTACTTCAAGAAGTAAAGCCATAAATGACCACAGGAGCTGGCTGTAATATGGCAGCCAAAAAAAAAAAACAATTCTGGACGTTAGGTGACCCCTGGGATTCCGATCTCTCATTTTGTTGTGCCTGAGTTATGGCCCTTGCCTATAGCTAGTGCTAGAGAATCGTCTTTGTATCCAATCATACCGGCAGTTCTCTCCAGATGCCTGTGTAAATGTAAGGTGCACTTCTCTATTTCGGTAGGAGTGACTGGAATTTTCGATGTATAAATTTGATGGTATTTTCCTTACATTTCTTAGGACTATAGGGAACTTATATACATATTTTTCTTTAATGATGTAATAAAATATTTGCTATCAAATATTTTTTTTCTTTGAATAGGAATTCAGAAAAATTCTTCTCATTATTATCTTTAAATTTTAAAGTTTGCTTTTATATTATAAATAAATATCTTTTAAGGAAGATTTTGTGAAAATGAAACCATGGATTTATAATAAGAAGTATTAGATTGAAAGACTATGCCAGCCTTAATTAAACAAAATTTATAAACGTTCAGAAAAAAAAAATTTTAATTAAAAATTATTATGATAAAATATATTGCCACGTAAATCGATACTATGTCATCTGTTTCCTTAATAATTGAAATTTGTGAAAATATTTTTTGAAGTCTAATATATTCACACTATATTAAAATTCATATATTGAAATAACATTTATGTTTAATACATTGAAATAATTATTTCTGTTAAATATAATAGAAAATATAATAATTCTGTCAGGATGAAAATACGCAATATTGAATAAAGTTACTCATAAAATAATTTCAATGTATGTACTTAAATATTTTTAAAAAATTATGTCTTTAATGGAAGAATTTCCCTACATCAGCAGCCTTTTATTAACTTCACTTTATTGACTCTTTAACTCTTATATTTTCTTTACTATCTAAAAAGATGACACCTTCTATTTTGGGAATATTTTCTTATTTTGATTCAAATGAAAATGCATTGAGCACTTAACTTATTAATGTATTCGAAGCAATTTTACTATTGAATTATAATCGATATGAATATTTTATTTATTATTGAAAACTATTAAAATTTGATAAATCGATTCACTTATGGCACTCGGTCAAAATAGTTAACCACTTAAAACATAATAAATAATGATAATAATTAGTAAGAAATAAGTTCAGCGGTACTACTAAAAAAGTAAAAATCTTTTCAATATTGTGGCAAGCTACAATTCAAATACAACAGAAATACATAGTTCATTTTGCCAAATTTTCAAATAAGTATTATTTAAATGGATCAAGAGGAGAAAGTCTCTGTTTTTAAATTTTTGCATCATATTAGTGGTAATGTATTTAATCTTGACAGTTTTAGCTAAAATAGACTATTTTATATTACACTAGAGAAGCTTCTTAGCTAAAATCAGATTCCGAGTCTGGGACATAAAGCCACAAATTCAGGATATTAAAATTATACCATTGCAACCCATGTTTATCATACAAGAAAGTGAATTCAATGTTTCATTATGAAGTGTTTTTGAATTATAGTTATATAATATATTTGAAGAAAATAAGTGCAATAGGATGTAGTATATCACTCTTCTGGGTTGACTGCGATCTAATCCAAATGGACTTTCATATTATTTAATAATTTTTTTCTAAATTTTACTATAACACTTGTTATTGTTATGTTATGTAATAATGATTGTCAAATGTCTTGTGCATTTTAATTAGTAAAATAACAGTAAAGAGAAATAATTATAAACATTGTTTTACTTACAATGTATTTTTATCTAATTACTTATCGATGGAAATTTTCTGCAGCTTTTTGCAAGAACATTTACGATACTAAAATCAAGCAATATTTTCAAAGCCAACGTGTAACATGGTAATTTCAAAACATTTTCATGTTCTTTCTAATAAAGATGTGAACCCCCTACGTGCTACATAATTGCTTAAGGTATATTTCATGTATAGTATGTATTAATAGTTAATTTTTAAAAAAAGTAATTAAAATGAAGGAATCACAAATACATTTTATAATATAAGTCTTTTTCTTTCGGTTTCCTCTATTATTACGATGAATGAACATCTGGGTTTAATCTATTTCTTCTTAAAAGTTCAATGAAAATTAATCATTTTGTTGATGAAGAGATCTCTAAACATAATAAACGTAGCAGAAATGACAACAAACATGGCTACTTTTTTCAGAGTCATCCTACCAAGTAAATGTAACTTTAAAAATACAATTTCAGTTGCTTTATAACATGTTTTATCGCTCTTTATTCAACCTACAGAGTTGAATAAATTCGTTTTCTTAAGAATAATAAGAACCGTTGTGGAGCCCCAGTGTTCCACTGGTTTCGAAACGGCTCTTGTAACTGAAGTTACAGTTACGGCGTTTTTATCGTGCCCTAAAGTGAGGCTCAGTCGGTAGCGCTACTCTCTTTGTCGTGAGGCAGAGTAAACAAATAAACCTTGACACTTCCTGCTTTCTTTACGTCGCTTAAGATTTCGAGAATTGAGAAATGTTCTTCAGATAAAAGGCGAACTCCAAAGTTCTAAAAAGAGTTTTATGACGAACTAAATTTCTTTTACAGTTCAACAAAAAGAAATATCTATAAATTATGCAACGTTTTGAGCTTTAACACCTTCCTCTTGCAGTATTATCCATTCTTCAGTGAAGGTATTCTATTTTCGTTTTATTATGATATGAAATGGGACTACTATCCAAAGATCTGAAATAAAGTTGACGTCGGACATATTTTGTTTTTGAATTACTCATATTGAAATACTAATTAATTTTGAATGTGACAAAATAACAATTTTTTTTATCTGTTCGTATATTATTTAGTGTTGTCTGAAGCATCTTTTCATATCGACTATAATTAAACTAACGAAATATAAACTCTTAAGATAATTGTCTAGGCTAGTACCCATAAATATGTACAAACAATATGAAAACTGCATTACCAAACAACCAAACACTATAAAATTGATCTCGTGGTAAATAATAGTCCATTATGACCAAATCATAAGCTAAATTAACTCATTATCTGAGGTATAGTCTGTTAAAGAACCAATTATCCGTATCTTTGAAGTATATAAACATTAGAAATAGCATTGAAAAAGAAATCAGTATGCAAAAAGCAATTATAAGAAATATTAACTCACTGTTACAATATTCTTTTTATTGTTGAAGGAAATGGTATGGTAATGCAACTATAAAACCTCTCAAAAATATAATAAGTCAATCTCGAAATTGAAACTAAAAAAATATTTCATGTGTAGTTAGAATAAGAAAAAAAAATCGTTAATCTGTTCCAATGATCAATTCCTAAAAAATATATTAGAACCTTTTGAAGAACATTAAACGAACATAATATTTAAAAAAGTATTTATCTCTCTAAACAAAAGCTAAGCAAAAAATGCCTAATTACTTGCCATCTTATTAATTATGCTCAAAAACTGCCAATATATTTTGTCTAAATTTTAGATTTTAAATTCTAAATTTTAAACGAATAATTATAAGACATGGATTTAATGGATTATTTTCCTTTATTTGTACCCTTAGTGCAACTAAAAATAAAATAGAGATTCAAATGAATTAAATAAAAATACTAAAAAGAAGGGTGATTTCAAAACATTTTTCTCATAAATCTCTTCAGGGTGATCCAAAATTTAATGGTGGTGTTAAGCCCCTCCACGCACGTAAAACTGAGGAGCCTAGACACTGCTGTGAAAGGTAATCAGTATTCAGAATTATATTGTGTTGTTTACATATTAGCCTACAAAAAACCTGTCATTGGAAGTAACTGAAAGACTAGATATCTTGTTGTTAACTTTGAAAGTGTTAAAACATGTATACTAGTTCATATAACTTTCACAAATTATTGTTATTATGCTCATTTTTGCAATATTTTTTATTTCCAGTTATTTTCCTAATCAAATTTTTATGAGATAAATTTGTAAATCAATCCACTCCAACTGTTAAAAATAAGTGTATTAAATTATTATGCCCATAATTAATAGACTCATTTATCTACATAATTAACAGACAGACAGACTTATACAAAAATCTTTGCATAATCGAATAAAATTATGATAATGAAATATTTTTGTAATATAAAATTACTTCCACCATAAATATTCTAATCATCACTTTCATCACTTACTAATAATTAATTCAATATTATAACCAGTTTCTCAAGGAGTTAATTTGTGCAAAAGATTCCTAACTAGCTCATTATTTGTATTTACGTCATAACCATGAAGCAGTTTTGCGTGAAAAACCAATTTATTTTCATACATTTATGAAAATGTATCAGTTTTTAGATTATAATTATATTTTAATGAATTAGTATATGCTGGTTAGGTGCATATAGTGCTTGCAATTTGAATTAATTAATTTTTTTAACTTATAAATATCTTTAGTTTAGAAAGGGAATATGTCAAAAATATCTTAGTTTCTCACATACACTTATTTATTTCATCATAACTTTTTAGCATTTTTTATTACAATTTTTGAGGATTTTATCAATTTTTCTCTTACTTTTTAATCCACAAAATTTTAAAAATGTTGTACAATATTTTTCATTCTTACAACATTATGTTTTTTTCATGTATTTGTGGAATTTAATTCTTTTTTTTAATTATTTGATGATGATGATGTCGTGTCCTCGTGACAACGGAAAGAAGGATGTAATAGCTTCTGAGAATAAAGACCCCCTGAGCATCTGAGGGCAGAATATGACTTCTGATATGAAGAATCCACACATTCGCTTGCACAGCCCCTTATTTACAGGGGGGAAGTTTCTTTCACACACCACACGGGGTAAAGGAATATGCCTGAACCAGGACTCAAACCCGGGACGCTCAGATCAAGGGGAGGACTCGCTGCCCCTAGGCCAGGACGACGGATATGATTATTTTGATAAAATTTTTAAGACATATCAGAGATTATATGCATGAAAACAAAAAAAAATCATAGAACTGTTGGGGGAAATTTATAATAAATGGTTAGGGTTGATAATATATTTATCATTTTTAATTATGATGTACATAAATATCAAAAATTAGAAAATAATAAAAAAAGCTTTTAAAAAGTGGAAAATACACTTTTATTTAAACCATTTGCCCAAAATAACGAATTACACGCGTGATACATTATTGAAACCAAAGCCATAGTAATAAGTTTAAGTCATATATGTGTTACGAAGCTAAGTATAGCTAAGGACATCGCATCCATAATCTATACAAAATGAGTGTTCGGATTAAGGGAACTTCTTTGTGAAAAATTTTTACGTTTACATTTTTGTATTACGAAAGCATACGTTAGAGCGCACCTCGCATTTGGCGTTATTCAGAATCAGGTGTTATAACGACATGTTATTCAAAGTAGATTTATCACAAGAAGAGTAAAAAGTTGCCAAAGGTAAGCGAAAGAAACAAGATTAAAAACAGCATTGGTAATCCTCTGGCCAGCTTTTTCTTATATCCTCCCCTACTTTTGTATCTTTGGATGTAATATTTTAAGCCAAAACGTCCACGTCCACTTTCAAAAATAAAATGTTTGCCAAAATTGGGTCTTTTCCCAAACATTCATCAAACAAGAGTGATGAGTTAGAAATCATTGCCTGAATCATTCTTTATCAGCTGTTCTTCAACAATGAGGTCACAAGTTTTCCATATAATGAAAACTTGACATTTATAATCATGTACCCGAAATTATTACACAGAATTACATTTTGTGTTGGTAATTCATATTGGCTTAATCAATGTTCACATTATTATGTAATTTATTTATACGGTGATTCTTAAGAATTTAAGACCTTATTTGATTAAAAGTTCAGAATCCGACATTCTATGTTCAATGAAACCACAGAGTGTACATATTTATAGATTTGGGCTCACCGAATAAGATTAGAAAATAAACAAGTCTTCAGCCTCTCCAAGCAACATACGAAACTAGAAGAGCTCTTTTTGTGCAGAGGGGCCTTAAATATCGGAATTTCAGATCCTAGGTCAACACTGTAAAGGATGTGAGAAAAAAAGAAAGAAATCGGTGGATAAAAATAATTTCGGCCCCACGCAAGCCCGAAATTATTTCTCGCAGAGGGGCCTCTAGCTACCAAGTGTCGCATTCAAATTTTAAGAATCGATGCGGAAGCCGTAAAACGTGGTGCCGGCTTCTGACGATCGATGGTGACTTCTGCTGCGTTGTTTCGACGAACGCGACGCTTCTTCTTATTTTTTCTTTTTAGTTTTCTTTTCTTTTCTTTTTTTCTTTTAATCCTATTTTTCGTTCACAACTTTTCTCTACATACCTTATTTTCTTCAAATACCTGATTTTCACATAAGTTCGCAAAATAAGGGATTCTTCACAAATTTATTGACAGTTTTCTCACAAAATGTACTATGAGCTGGAAATACAAGGACATTCACATGAAATATTACAAATTCTTTGAATATATTGTATTTCATTTCCCTCATTCCTGATTTTGAGATATTTTGAAATCAATTACTGATTTCAGAATTAATGAACTGAGACTAATAAATTCCCTTTAAAAATTACAAGTTATAAAGACTTAAAAAATTATAAGCTTTTTAAAATTAAACTTGACAAATAAGGGATTATTCACAAATTTATTGAAAGTTTTCTTTCAGAATGTGTTATGAGCTCGAAATACAAGGAATTCACACAACATATTACAAATTCTTTGAATGTATTGTATTTTATTTTACTCGTTCCTGATTTCGAGATATTTTGAAATCAATTACTGATTATAGAATTAATTAACTCAGAGGAATGAATTCCTTTTAAAAATTAGAAATTATAAATATTTAAAAATTTAGAAGCTTTGTAAAATTATAAACTCACCAGTTACAAACACTTCACTTATATACATTTCGATCATAAATTCTTAAATTACGAATGTTAATGAAGTTTTTTATAACTATGCAATAAAAATAATAATAATATTTTTTTCATAAATATTATTGAAAGGCTAATAATTGTTTCTGGGTTCATTTAGAGTTTTTTAAAATTTTCATAAAATAAACTGTATCTGTATTTGTGACTGCGATCTCGGGATCGTGATTGAAAAGTAACTATTTTTTTTCTAAAGTAATAGACTTCATAGAAATAATTAAAGAGATAAGCAGGAATATCTATAAGTTGGAAATAAATCAGATTGAAAAAAAACAGTAAAACAGATTCAGTATTGAGACCAATATATTTATTACCATTATAGAGTATTATGAAAATAAATACCATTTTCTTTCTGAGAAAATGAAATTTATTTTCGAACTATTATATAATAGTAATGCTTGTTTTCTTCTGTCTTTAATCTTTCTATCTCCAATATTAAGAAAGTTATAGCAAAATAAAAATTTTAACTCCTCACCCCCTCCTTTCTATTAGATGTACCATTTACGAACTCGTCAAAGTTTTTCACATTCCTAACACCATAATCCAAGTCAGTTAATATCCAAACTAGTCTAAATATATTTTCACATGATAACATGGCCGAAGCCTTATACGAATATTCTATATAAACTTTTGAATAAAGGATGATTTGGGGTTCTTGGGACCATGATAGGGAAAGAATTGAAAATATTTTCCTGTTATCTTGTTATGCTAACCTTTGCAATAGGTAGTCTTCCTATAGGAAACCACCTAAGAACTCTAAAAATAAAATATTCGTAATTCAAACAGCAAGAAATGATATTTGAGTTTACAACAATAGAGAAATGAATTGAAATTTTGGAGCTCGCACGAAACATTTGTCTCAGACACAGTTATCAATTGTAGTTGAGTTTATTGCTTTTTTCCAAGCTCAAAGAAAAGACCGATCAAGAAGTATTCTATACCTTGTTTATGTATTTTTTCTGTCTTCCACATTGAACTTCATGTAGCGTCTAAACCGAAGTCGGTTCGCTGGGGGTTCGAGGTTTTTTCTCCAGGGCATGCTGGGAGATTTTTTCTTTAAAAAACAGACACGTGAAATACGAAGAATGGCATTCCTAGCACGAATTTCGTTTCGGTTAACAGCAGCTCTTGAAAAAATATACAAAGAAAACAATGCAGTTGGTCAACTAAAACACCAAGAAGTCTCGAAGAAACTTACTTTTAGGTTCAACTCTCGCACGCGTTAACTAAAGACCCAGTTTTACGTGATCGCAAAATAAATAAAGTCACAGAAAGAGAAAAATAAAAAGGAACTCAAATGGCTGAATGAACTCCATATAAGGTTTTTATCGTAAGTTTCCATTGCAGATAGGAAATTAAGAAATGAAAACTGAAATAAAATGTGCTCGGAATGTTCCATGAGTTTATTTCTCTTTCGGATTCTAACATTTCATTTATTCTTTCTGCCTAACATTTATAAAGTGTATCTGTTTAGAATAAAATGAAAAAGTTTTAAATGCGAGCTTGGACTATAAGATTGTGTGAATGTATCTTGAATTCAACTCTTAGGGCCTCCTGAGACATATACGTCTGGCTGATATTATTAAATCTTCCAATGGTATAGGTAAGTGGGAATTTATTGAAATGCATGTCCCAATGGTTTTATGTGGTAACATTCATACATGAGTAGATAGTGTTATAGGCATCAGGGCAAAAGATGGCGTTTTGTTATGTGATTACATTCATATGTTACTGTAATGTTTAACTATATCTTAGTGATGAAAAACCCGACTGAAATCCGTGCGTTCCCCATTTATACTAATTCAATTGACTTTACATAAAATATTATCTATAGCATGTAATATATATATATATATATATATATAACTTTCAGGGAAAAAGAAACGTCAGAAGAATAGATTCTGATCAAACTAAATTGAATGAATTATTACAATTTTTATGCAAAGCTTATTACAAGATACAAATGCTCAAATTGTAATCATCAGTTATGTTACTTCTGAGCAATTCGTTGCTATTTATCAATTGTAAAGATTTTTGAAAAGATCTCATTTTATTTCAGTTTAAAAGATTAATACAATTTTCTTCAAATATTGTTTTCAAAAATTCTTCCTTTCATAAAACAGGACCATTACTTTAATTCGATACAATTTCCACAATAATTGCTGCTATTCAAGTGAATTCGGTTAGAAGAATTATTATCTATTCTATCATTTATTATCTAATAGAATATTTTGATCGTAAAATTGCTAGAAAGAAGGAAACTATGATCGAATATTTATGAACATCTGGATCTCTTTATGAATTCGGATAGAATAAAATTTATTATTTTAATTCAAATTTATAGTTAACTTACTAATTGATCGAACTAAATTCTCTTTTTCAAACAATAATTAAATTTTTGTGATACCTATAAGAATAGTTCCGTAACAACTGTTTTTATGATTGAATAGCCAATGCTTCATTAATAAAACATTGTATTCTATTGAAGTACGATTTCATTTCTTTTAATGAATTTGTCTTAAATATTTGAACAATTAAAATATTGTTTTAAGGAAAAAATATTAATTTAAAATATTCAAAATAAATCATTGTTGAATAAACTCATACCTTAGCAAATTATTTGGAATTAGATACAAAGTCATCAAATATATCATCACATCAAGGAATTAGATACAAAGTCATACATGAGCTCAAAGTCATGTCTTGATTAAAAATCTCTAGGATAAAATAACCGCTAACAACAGTAATACAGGTTTTCTTATTTTTGAATTATTCTTTTTTCAAAACGTTGAACAAGTAGTACTACTAATTTATACATTTAACTGAAATTTTAATTGTCGGCAAAATAACTAAAACTTTTTCTAAATGTATAATTGAATATTAGAGATATCTGTTAGAATAGTTCAGTAATAATTTCTTTTATGATGATTAACTAATACTTCATCAATGGAACCATCATTACCTCGAAGTAAGGTTTTATTTATTTTAATAATTTTGTTTTAAATTTTTGAACAGTTAAAATACGTGTTTTAAGGGAAAAATTAATTTAAAAAAATTCTGAATAAATAATATTATTGTTGAATAAACTTTTAACTTAGTAAATTATTTGGAATCAGATACATTAATACAGGGTGAGTTCAAAGTCATGCCTTGATTAAAAATCTCTAAGATAAATCTAATCGCTAGAACAACAGTAATGATTGTTTTTTTTTATCTTTGAATTATCCTTTTCTTACATTATATATTTTAAAATAGTGAAAAAAAAAAGCACAGTTGATTCGTAAATATAAAAAAATGAAATTTTAACATTTTAACAAAATGAAATTGTGAATAAATCCTTTTTGTTATCCCAAGAAATAAAATCAGCTATTTTGGTGTATGTTCGCACGAAATAATTGGCTTCATTATTATTATTTATTTATAGGGTATTAGATTTGCTTTATTGTTAGAGTATTGGTGATTTGAGCTGGATATGATATATCTAATGTTCCAATGTTAGGTGTACATTATAGATATTGAACAGCCTGCAAACATTGATATTTTTCTAAGCATTTGCGATGAGTATTATTATTTTAAACCTAAGCCTTTGGTAGGAAGTGCACATCATTTTTTTTTTTTACTTTTCAAGTTTCGATAAACATATGAAATATTATTTTAAAACACCTAAACTGTTTTGATTTAAAATTATGCATTTCTCTAATTTTCAATTAATATTTTATACATTCATTTTTATTATAGGAAAGCCTAGCAGCATTTAAAAATGTACCCTGAAAAAAATATTGTATCTCCATTTTTTATTTACTTTAACTTGATGATATTGCTTCACTTAACTTAATTGTTCAAAAATAATGACTGTAAAATTTTAAAAGTTGCATTAAAAGCAAAACATTTGAATCAGCAATGAAAACAAACAAAAAAAACTAGGATAAAAAAATTAATAAAAACACTGAAACTATTTCAATTTCTTTTCAAAAATGATATTATTGTTCCAAAATATGTTTAAAACACTTTTTTAAAATGTTTAAAATTAAAAAAGGGCTGTAAAGAGTTTGGAATTATTAAAAATATCAATTAGAATTCTAGGATATAAAATCATTTTATGCTGCAATGTTTTCGAGAAGTTTTAGTGGAAAAATAATTATATTTTTAAAAATTTCGTAGTCCAATTAAAACATCACTCGGAATTATATATTTTTATCATTTAAAATCAGTACCAAATTTGGTTCCTCTAGATCAAATGGACTGGCTTGGATATTAGAATTTTAATGGCTCACGAACCAAAGACTGACCATGCTGCGCCAAAAAAAAAGTAATATGTGTATATTGCCAAATGATTTATTAAAAGAAAACATTTTTTCAGAGTTAAAATACAAACAATGTTTTACACTTAAAAAAACAAAGGACAATAAGCCTTAAAGGACAAAGTTCTTAAGACTATAACAATAATTACGGAATAAATACCAAAAAAACATGTTTAAAATCCATATGGTGTTCATATAAAATAAATAAAATTTTCTAGGTCAAATGAATTTTCTGTAAAACATTGACACACACACTCACACATTATTCTTTATTATTCTTTATTCAAGGAAAAGAAGGTTGGATATTATTCTACACTTAATACTTCGAGATTACGATACTAACAAAATTATTCGATAATTTAGTTTTATGAAATAACGAAATTACTATGTGGAACGAGGCTACAACCTCATCTACCACGAATTAGTTTTTGTCTCTGCTTCCAGAATTCGCTGTTAATATAAATCTAGCTCTGGTTAGCATAACATTTTGACAATAAAGTATATCCGTATTAAAAATAAGCGAAATAAATTCAATATTTTGATTGAATTAAAAATATTGGAAGGAACTTCCGAGTCCATGCACATGCTTAACAAAATTCTAAAGACTACATTTTAATGAAAATATTACATTGTAAGGAAAATTTTCATAAAAGCAATTGAAATCATTTCGACCTACATAATTCGAAAAACCCGGAATCATCATATATATATATATATATTATTATATATACAATTTATTGATACCATCGGAGTGAAATACAAATTGCTGTATTACATTATTTCTCAATAAATGAGACAAGTGGGGAAATAAAAAATTATATGAGAGGAAGAGAGACAATTTATACGATTTGTCAAAAAATTAAAACAGAAATAATAAAAAATATAAAGCTCTCAGAATGAATGAATAATTGAATCAATGAAATACAATGTTTTTTCTTAATCCTACAAACTATTTTGACATAAGAACACTGAAATGAAAATGGCAAAAGTCTTAGAGAAAAAAAGATAATATTTTAAGCTGCTTAGTATAATTTAGCAGATAAAAACTATAAGTCAGTTTTCCTAATTTTTTAAATAAAAATCTTTAGATATTTAATTTAATTCTATCAACAAGCTTTTATGAAAATTCATTTTTTATAAATTGACAATGAAAATAATGATTGAAGTAGTATTAATATATAAACCTCTCGAAAAGAAGATTCAGATGGATCGAATTAATTGATTATTTACTATAAATCAACAGCAATACTCGATACTGTTTTGAAAAGTATAGAATGTTGAAATTCAATATTGGAAACACAATATTATTGAATTCGCATGATCAATGAAAGCTACCTAATTTAGCATATTGTTTCGAACGATGGGAAAATATTATTACATTAATCAAAATTGTGAATTAATTAATTAATTTGTCGAATTAATTGTATTCTAATGTATACGTAATCGAATGCAACAGAATAATGAATAGTAAGACTGATTTTGTAATAGACTAAGGCAATCTAAGAATAATACAATTAACTACTCCTCAGAAATTGGATTTAGGTTTCATTGAAATAGCTATTCTGCACTTTCCAAATAGATTTTGGAGATTCTAGAAGGGCATAGTTTGAATAATGGAATAATACATTTTAAGCATGAGAGATAATATATTAATAAAATGGATTATTGAGAATCAGTATTATATAGCATGATATTTTTTTAAAATCTTCTATTTAATAATGGTATAATTAAAATATATAATATTGATTTGGTTTAATTAAAATATATAATCCTGATTTGGTATAGTTAAAATATATAATATTGATTTGGTATAGTTAAAATATATAATATTGATAAGAAATTTTAAATTAGAAGAATAAATCATAAACAGAAAATTGAATATCAGGGTTTCAAATTTATTGGAAAGGCTTATTCAACTTAGACGATTCGGTACCAAAAATCAGCGCTAGGTAATCTAAATACATGACATTCAATGAGCATGCAAATTATAAATGCTCTCAAGTGGAAATTTTCATTGTCCACTCGGTACCAATTTGTTATATAGTTGTATTGTAAAAACAATTTTTTAACTAAATAGCAAGGTCTCGAGGTTAAGAACATCGTCATGTCTATTTGGCTGAAAAATTGCCAATGCAGCAATCAGTATTCTGTGGCAATTTTTTTTGTTATGTGGCATTGCTAGACATCTTTTTATCGAAGCTTTTCAGTACCTTTTTCGTTTCTCCTGGAAAAAGCCTTTGAAATTTTTATCATACGTGATATCATTACTTCCTATAGCGAAGTAAACATAAATGTAATTTTATAATTATAATGTGCCCATTCATTTCACCGCAATGTCCTTAACTGCAAAAAACTGCTTTTGACCAATATTAACATAACGCCATCCTGTGCTTACAGTTCCTAAAACATGATACTGTGTAATCAGTTGAATGGGAACAAGACAGAAGGATAATAAGAAAGGGGAAATACTGAAAAATTATAGGTACTATTAGAGTATCTCAGTTACGAAGGTGGAATTTAAATTATCTTCATGGGTGACATTTTGGTCTTAACTATTCATTGATCTTGAAGAAGTGTAGATATTTGTGAATGTTATCTGTTAGAGCTTGGATCTTGCCGCAAGAAATGATATTAGATACAATTCTCTATAAACCATTTTTTATCGAGACTTGTTTCTGATTTTCTCATGTGCCATGACAGAGTTCACAAGAAATCGGTGGCATAGTGATTTCGATGTCATATCTCTCCACAGATATAGTATGATATAGTGTTCAGTGAAGAACAAGAAATCCATTTTGTTCCAGTTGGCTGTATGGAGAGAAACTTTAGGTATCGTATTGAAAGGGAGCCGGCCAGTTTAGCTTTCTTCAAATTCTTTTTGTTCTTATCTCGGTTTGAAGGATGTTCTTCAGATAATATAATGGGAACTTCATTAAACTAACAGCAGTGGGCTGATGCGGTTTTCATTAACCTGCTTCTGATTCAATTAGGCTGTAACAAAACAAACTGACATCATTCCATCAAATTACTTAATTTTTCATAACTAAGAGTCTGCAATACCAGTTGGAAGAAAATCCAAAACAGGGAATAAGTCATATACAGGTATAATAATATCATGCTTACAGAGTTTTAGGAGATTCATGTTTGATTCATATAAATCAGGATTAAATATCAATGAAGATTGCAAGTGTGTCGCTGGTATATATGGGGTTAGATGAGCGCACTAGTTCAAATAAGAGTGACTACCAATGCAGAGAATCTTCAAACAGAAAAGTACAGCTCGGTATGCAAGCAGGCATTGTTGAAAATCTCTTCAATTGTTTTTACCATGCCATTTCGACCCAACTGAAACAAATATTTGAATTTTCTTTAATATGTGTTACGATAAATTTCGTTTGGAGCAACTTCCTGCCTCGATGTGACCTCTCTTGTAGATTTAGTGTAATATAGCTTCTCCTCATTCAAACCGCATTATAATTGATACTAACCCAAAGCAAGCACACTTATTCATAACTGGGGAATGATAACTGGTTTCACCACTCTTAATGAAGTACGTGGCATTGCAGAATTTTCTAAAATATACTAAACCAGTGTGCTTTAGATGCAAAGATTACGTTACAGTTAACTGACATTACTCCAAACACATTACTTATTCAGTTTTATTTTCTTGGTATACATTAATTATTATAATATATATTAATTTTAGGCCTTCTTACTTCTGATGTTTCATTGAAGTGTATGTTAATTATCAGCTTATATATTTCTTGTAATTCCAGTAGCAAGTCTATTTATTATATAATATTGCATAATAATTCGCAATGTTGAGTAATATTGTACAATAATTATCAGACATTATGAGATAATATTACGAAGCATTATGTACTACCTGGGAGTTACATGGGAATCATATCTATTTATCTTAGGGAATCATGTTTATTTATCACAGGGAATCATATTTATTTATAATAGGAACTCATATTTATTTATTTATAATTATTTATTTAGAAAAAAATGAGATAAACATAATACTATGAGCATTTACTTGTGAAACAGCTTAATTAGAAAAAAAAATTAAATCCATGTTCGGTTACAAAAGGAGAAAAATGAGAAAAATCTTAAAATCACAGAGAACACAGACAAAGCTAGATCGGCAAATACGTTAATTACAGTTTATGGTACTGGAATTTTGAGGGAATTGTAGAGTTTGAGGACTTTGATAAGTAGATATTACAGATTATCAAAATTTGTGCTTTCACATTTGATTTGCAAACACCTTAAGCAGCTAAAATCAAATACAGTTTAAATTTTAAAACCTTAATCTTGGAACTTTTTTTGTGTGTTTTCAAACTTCCTTACAACGTCGATACAATGTTGTTATTTTGTCAGTTGACTGACTAGTTTAGAAATTAGGAACCATGGCACATGCTACATCTGAGAATTCTGCATCTGAGAGCTTATTAAGAAAAGGTTTGCTTACTTTGTCCCTATAAAGTCCTTTCACGATGCTACAATAAATAAACCAATCACTTTAAACAATGAATCCACAAATTTGAATCAAAACTATAGCAAATTCCTCCCTTATCTGTATTTATCGATAAAAATGTAAAAATTCTAAAATATAACTTTATTTTTTTTTAAATCAAGAAACAAGAATTTTAAATGTCGTATTTCCTATTGATATTTAAATTCAAATACCGAAAATTATTTAAATTATTCTACCGATAAGTTCACCCTAAAAGTCATTGTGTTATGTAGAAATGAATAAGTGTTTTAATTAAAATTACTTGAAGGGGAAATGGTGACAATTTAAGAGAAGCCTGTTTAAGCCAATTTATTGGAATTAGTTACCGCAATTAATACCAATATTTGATAACCTCTTGTGTGATAAAATAAATTGGCTCGATATTCCTCAAGGCAAATTACTGATCGAGTGTATATCGTCGTCAGAAATGCTTCATTGTTTTGGCAGATATGAAATTCCATTACTATTATTACTACTACTCTCAACCATAGATATAGTTAACTAATTAATCTATTTAATTGAAAGTGTCTTGTTAAAAGCGTAATTGATTTCTAAGAAAGACTTCTATATCATCAATTCAATCAAGATAGATTTTCGCAACAGCGTGCCAAAAGCCTATATTAACAGAATTAAATACTCTGTTTTAATAAGATGTCGGTTTCCCGATAAAGGAATTATTTTGGTGGCTTCAGTTATGGTTTTGGTTAGATATGAATTCGATAATAAGATGAGAATTGATAAAATTTAATTTGAAAACAGGATTCACCTGTTATTTTAGGGAACTGATGTTAAGTAATACCATTTGTTTTAATATTTAATATATGTATATGGATTCATATATTAGAATACCATAATAGGTCGCAATTTTAGCAATAAATGATAAAATAGTGTTTGTATATGTGTTGGAGCTGTATAGGCCAAATTCTTTGACCCCAAATTATCAAACTTTTCATATATATAGTTTTAAAACTTCCCATGTTTATATTTATTTTTTGTAAAGTAGTACGCTACGTTTTTGAAATTTTTATAGCAGTATTAATTAAAAAAATAAATGAAATTTTAGAGTTTTTGTGCAATAATTTCTGAAACTATAAGAGCACAAAATTCATTAATACATTGTCTCAAGATTCAAATGTTTATCTTTTAAATTGCATATGTTTAATGCCACTCAACTATATGTAAATCTTAATAATATTTCAAGCACATTTTACCATGTTTTGCGATTTAGTATAAGGCATCATTTAAAGAAAATCCTAGTAATTTTGACGTACTTATCATTACGATTAAAGTTCGGAAGTAGTAACAAAACACTTTTGAAATGTGCCCATTTTCATCAAAACTTCTATTTCCTGTGATATAATTAGATATAAAAAATATTAATGTTCCAAAAGTAATCGTATTTATATGTTTGTCAAAATTTGAAGAATGAGAATATTTTGCTGATAGACTAATTTGCAATCGGGCAATTGGACAGATAGACGCTGTCAAAAGACTTGGCTTAAATTTTGATAGAAATTTATAAAATTTGGTGTAAAAAAATATACCAAAATTTCATCAGTCAAACTGAAAGCTTTTTCTTCATCTACTATGTTCACAACAAGAGAAACATTATTCCAAACCTGTGTTTTTCAGAGTCTCAGATAACTGAAAAGGGAAGATTCCAAAAATAATTCAAACTTAAAATTTAATCAGCTATATTTTTTCATGATTATAACATTTTTAATATATACCTCATATACGAGAAAATAGCAAGTATAAATGGTCAGCCCAAAACGCTTGCGCATACTCTCAACTAAAAAATATTATTTTAATGAAAGCTTTGCTTGCCATTAGCATGAAGAACTCACGAGATATTAACCTTTGGCGTGAATTTAACAATTTTTCGGAATCTATCACGTAATGCTTGGCGACTTAATCTCTGGAATATGATTAATAGAATCTAAAAATTCATCTAGTGTTTTATACGTGTGTTTCTTAAGTCTATTGAAACAAATATTTCGACAGAAGCAAATATCTGTTTGCTTATATTTTTTTGCCAAAAAGTTACATAAACATTTTGATCTATTTATGACATAGCGTTTCTGAATAATAAGGCTTCTGAAATTACAGATGAACATGGTCAACCTCTCGTTGGATTTGACTCAAGAGTTGACACATATATACTATAGATATTCGCACTTTAGATGTCATATTTGCGCATTGAATTATAACAGTCAAGTATCCTGCGGTTTGTAGCTATCGTGTTACCTTATATTCGAACAACTAGGCCGAGATATTTCATCTGAACAGATTTTACTGAATATTTTATAAGAATCAGCAAATTTGGTCCAAAGGCAACATACTAAGTTTCATCAGTCAAGTCAAAGTATTTCCGAGCAATTTTTATCTCATACAAACAGGTAAGACAATTCCCAAAACGTAGTTTTCAAAATCAGAGGATCTGAAAAATGGAGATTTATCACAATCTCCAGGGTTAATTTTTTGATGATCGAAATATTTTCTCAATTTTTTACATTACTGTGATAGAGTTCTGCAAGAATAATCATTTCGAATTGTAATAACTAATATTTTTCATTGTGTTGTCCTGTTTGCTTTTTAAATACACCAGTATATTTTCACCTAAATTTTTTATGAGCTACACAGTTTAATTTTCATATCATAATTTAATCACTTGTTTAGTAAATATATTCAAAACGAGAAAATATTCAATCCCTCGCAAAGGTTGATTATTTTATGTAAAATCACCACACTTAGCTGGGCAGCCAACTATCTTTGGAAATTATATTGACTTACACCATAGCTAAACTTCAACCAATTTTTTTACTAAATATATGCAAATTCAGCACGCAAGTAAAAAAAAAATCCAACAAAAAAAGTCAGCTTCATTAAGGATTCAATCTCTTTGTAAATCGCCATTACTTCCCAAAATAATATACGCTTAAAAAAGCACCTCCCCCTCTAATGGAAGTTCCAAAAAAGCACAGAACCTTCTCTCCCAAATATTCAAATAGTTTAATCATCTTTCTCAACAGCAGATTATTGAGAGCTTATTTGTATGGATCGCAAAGTCAACATTTGCCGATAGAGTTTGCAAATGAGGACAAACTAAAAGCAAAATGAGAAAAAATCAACTTTTTAAACGCTGTTAGGAAGAGAAGAAAAAAGAAAAGTTTTCAAGAGAAGAATTCTTCCCGGAAGTTTTAATAATTACTCATATTTCCGAGTTTGAAGGATAAAGTAATGTATTCCTTGAGGACCAAGCCATTTTTTTTCTTTTTATTATTCTTTTTTTTCTTTTTGTTTCCTGATTCTTAAGAACAGAAAGTTAAATTATAAAAGTATATGTGCTTGTAATGAACTTCGCTTCGAACAATGTCGGCGCTAATAAAGTAAAGCGTGAAGGGTATATTTTTGCTGTCTAGTATTTTCCCAACATTTATTCTACACTCTAACAGAAAACAATGCATAATGATGAAAAGCATTATGTAATTAAAAATCATTTTGTTTCGCAAAATTCTTTATTTAATAGTATGTTATGAGTCACTGATTTGTAAAAAAGGAAACTCCCTCTAAGTGGTAGGTAGGTGTGACATAATATCTGATGGACCTACAGCGAAAATTGAAGAAGACATGAAACAAAATGTCCCAGGTTTGCCTACCTTTCACTCTTCACAGAAATCGTTTTTATTATTTATTACCGAATGGCAACAATCAGATATAAACAAGCCATCGTTAAATCCTTAAGCAGCTTCATTGGACATTTTTGCAGGGCTCTATCCCAGTTAAAGGTACGCTCTATTTTGGCGATTTTTTTGGCGCCATTTCTCGGGCGATATTTATTTTCTCCTTGGCAACTTCACCCTTTCTCTCACGTTAAAATATGGTAACCTCGTAATTTGCGATGTGATGTCGTGATGATGTAATTCTTGTTTCATCCAATTATATTCAAAGTTGTAGGAAGTAAGTTTGAATTTCAAAACTTTCATCTACATTTCAAACTGTTTCAATCTGTGGTGTGGTACAGTTCTGCGTATCTTCAATCGTATTTGTTTAATTTTATAGTATTTAAATTTTTGTAATTTCTGCAAAAGGAGAGAATTAAAAAGTAAGTGTTTATGCCTTTGTTGATTTTATGAAAGGGCTTTTTGTCTTTCTAAAATTTTTGTAATTAATTGTTGTTTTGTGATATTTTCTTGTTTTTGGTGACTATTTTCGGAGCACGACTCCATAGAATTCACGCTCAGTTTCTAGGTCTAACACGAAGATACATTGACCGCTCGCCATCGGAACATCGTCGGCGTCACGTTTTCCGATGTTGCGATGGCAAACGGTCGGTGTCCACCGTTAACGGT
>JAPMOQ010027556.1:1740241-1752273 GCA_026543055.1 Argiope trifasciata | reverse complement strand
TTGAATTTTTCAATTGGCTCAGCTGATGGAGCTAAAAAGTATTTCTCGAAATTGCTTGGGCAACATTCGCTGTAACATAAAAAAGACCACTAAGTCAGTGGGAAGAAGGTATAAAAGAAATATGTTTCAAACACAAAGTTTAATCAAATGCAACATTACGTTTAGTCATTAACGGATGGATAATAATTGTAATTTGTCATAAAAATAACGTAAATATCTTTCATAACAATTATCTCACAGAAAGTAATTTTCAGTGATATCAATTCCATTTCAGTACAATCTTCTATAAAATTTTAGTTGAATTTTATACATAATTTATTTAAAACATTACCATAGAATCACAAATCATCCAGTGAAGTATTTATTCAATTATGTTCTTTCGAGAATTATTAACTCTGTAGTAAGTTTATTACATTTGTTTTCTTTTTGCAATGTGTACATTTTTTTTTCAATTTGCAGTAAATTTATTCAAATGAATTCATATTTTTCAGTCGTATCAAATAACAAAGTAAAATTTTAAATATATATATATAACATATTAAAAATATTTAACAGCCTAAAAAAATCAATAATTCAAGTTAACGAAATTGCTGCCAAAGGTAGTAGAAAAGAAACGGCTAGTAGAAAAAAACTTGTTAATAAAACTTGTTAAATAACTTAATAAAACGTCTATAATTATCCCAACCCTACTTATTTACTACCAGTTTCATACTCTTTGCTCTGTCAGCAAATCACCTTGTCCAATTCTGACCAGAAAGCAGGTAAGACAGTGGTAAGGCCACGCTAAAGTCAACGTTGATATCTTTTTCAGAGCAGAGTTAGCAAAGTAAGGAGTGATTGTAAGAGCTCTATTGTTTGGTGATGTGTTTTGAACATGAAAAACAAATGGCTCAAAAAAATTCAAAGCAGAAAAAATTCTGATTGAAATTTGTATACATTACATCCCAGTAAACAAAGAAAATTTAAGATATGTATTAATATGGGATACTGAGATAGAAAATATATAGAATAAAAATAAATACTTAGAATGAGAATAGCTCAAAGAGTCAGAACATAAACTAGGGCCATAATAACTCAAAGAGAAAACTTGATATTTGATAACCAAATTTTATAAAATACAAATTTTTAATAAATTTGGTTGAAATCTGAGTTGATGAGTCAATCCAATTGTACACGACAACAAGAAAAATAAAAGACAAAGATTTAAGAGAAATCTAACATAAAACTGTATCACTATATATGTGGTACCATTTATCTCATTTCCCGCCATTGAGTGACGCCTGTGATCTCACTTCTAGCCCCTAAGCAGGGGCTTTGCTGGAGGAAACGTGAGTAAAGTTTAGTACATGCCTAAACGAGGCAAATGAATACAACGTGCTAGAATAGAAGACATATGTGAAAAGACGAAGACGAAATTACGCCGCATTTCTAAAAGACGAACTTGCATGTTAAAAAACGATATTGTTTATCCATTCTATCCTGTAAATTAGTCATCATCATTTGTGCACCATTAACATTTCATTGTCACCCATTAAATTCTAAAACAACATCTGGACTTATTATTGCTTGGCCATCAAGTCCTTCACATATATATTGATAGGAGGTGAACTTTCAACTAATTCGCCAATAAACCACTTTTCTCTTTAACTGTATATATTTGAAAGTAACTGAAATTCACTATAAGCAAGTGTGTAGTCTTGACATCGATATTTGCAACACAAAATCTAGACCAAGTTTTGAAGATAATCTACTAATGGGAACAGATTCAAAGGTAACATTCTATAATCATCACTAAATATAAGGCAGCGGGAATGATCTCAATTCTTATACATTTCTCAATAATGATGCTTTTTTTTTCTGTCTGAAGGTATAAATTGTCGTTTTTTCTCAACATTAACCTAACCTAACTTCATTGTCATCCATTAAATTCTAAAATATCATCTGGACTTATTATTGCTTGGCCATCATGCCATAAACATATTTATTGATAGGAGGTAAACTTTTACCCAATTCGCCAATGGACCACTTTCTTCTTTATTTGTATGTATGTTAAAATAATTGAAATTCACTATAAGCAAGTGTGTAGTCTTGACATCGATATTTGCAACTCAAAATCAAAATCTACTAATGGAAACAGATTCAAAGGTGTTCTTCTATAATCACCACTAAATATAAGGCAGGGGGAATGATCTCACTTAAACTGTCTTCTATATTTTTTACTAACGATGTTATTTTTTCTCTGTCTGTAGATATGAATTGTCGTTACTTTCCATCAGATCTTAAAAACTTATGTGACAAAATCCATCCTTTTCTCATGAATTGCAATTCACGAGGAAAAAAAAAACAGGCACAAACACAAGAAAAACCACTGCATATCGATATATGAACAATTCATTTTGAAAAAAAAATTGATTGCATTACCTTAGAAAAAGTACAAAAAATAATACAGAAATTTAAAAAATATATATAAAACGCTAAATTTCTTTGTACTTACTGCATTTCCTCAGCCTGCCAAGTTTTTTTAAAAGAAAGAGAAATTAATGTACCTATACAAAAACATCGAGACAAAATATTCAAACACTTATGGAAACCGGATTTCTTTAAGCAGTATTCATATGAGACGAAACATGGAAGATTGATTAAAAACGAAAAAAAGGGGAGGGGGAAGTAAAAAACGCTATTTTCACATATCAGTGATAAGCACTATAATCCCCTCTCCAACGGAGAGAGAGCGAATGATTTTAAAATACAATAATTCTTATTTTATTCTTGTGTAGGCATACTCATTTGGATATCCGTAACTGTTTATTTGCAATTTAAATTGGAAACGCCCGACGATGTATGTAAATAGTTCAAAGAAATAAATTGCATAGAGAGGGAGAGAAAAACGAGGAAAAAAAAAACGGCACCAAAAAGATATTAATACAATAAATCAGTTTACATTTTTCAAGCTCTGTGCCTCATCCCAGGAAAGCTTCTTTCAACCACTAGCTTGGAATATTTCTTTCATTTCCCGATTCAATTTGAATGTTTTCCTAGTTTTAAACTCTTTGGGGAAATTTAAGCGTCAGTAATTTATAATCAATGCTCGCAGGAAGGGAAAAAGCAAAAAGGGGAAAGGGAAATGAAGAAGCGAATGAAAGATGAATTTTCCTAGCGATTAGTTCATTGAAATGAATGCCGTTTATTGAGCCGATATTGCTTAGATGAGATGGAAGTAATTAAATTCAGTAATGGTGTATGTGCTGCCATCTATGGAGCAAATATAGGATCTAAAACACTCTAAAGTTGATATTTAAAAGGAAAAAAACTGGTTATCGAAAAATTAATATATAAAAATATACCTAATTAAGAAATATGTATAAAATATTTATTTTACATATTATAACTTATATATTCTACAAAATTCTTGTTTTGAAACAATGGTTTAAAAAATGTATTGGTTAAGACACTTTATATTTTAGTAGTTTCCATGATTTTAATATTTACTACTTTTGCATAGTCAGATTAATAAAGAAATCCAAGGCGCTAATTTCCAAAAAATGTATAATTATTAAGAGAATTCTGGAAATTTTGGAGAATTTTTGACTGTATCAGATTTGAATATTCTGACTTGCAGACATGGTGAATTTCGATGAATTTGTTTTCAATATTAAGATGTCCCAAAACTCAGGAAACAAATTTTCATAATAGACAGAACACATTGATATGAATGTTATTTACAGATAAAGATAACCACAGAAAACTTCAGGCGCTGATACAAGATACAAAAATATAAACAAGTGAAAAGTGTGTATTGATACATAAAAATGTCTCACATGTGATGGTCAAATTCCAGGACGAGAAACGTTTCATTATTGTTAATATCTATAACTTATGGCTATTTTTGACAATATTAGGTAACTTAGGCAGAATTCACTAATAAAAATACTCTGAACTTTGAGCTTACTGGTAAAAAAAGTACGTGTCAATCATTTGCTATATTGTTAATTTTCATTTAACAATTTGTTTTATATTGTCACTTTTATGCTATGGTAACTTGTTTCTTCTTACATCTGTTTTTTTATGAATTTTGTCTTATTTTCCCATTTAAATATTATTTATATCAATACACAATATTAATTAATTATTCTTCATGATAATGCAAAATTGAAGTATTAGGTGTTTACTATGTATCCGTACCACGTTGTTGAAATTTTCTATTTCTAGCTATATAAATACAGATCAAAAGAATTTCGGAATTTTAATTTCAGTAAAGTATATTCTCGCAATAAAGGATAGAGAATAGAGGTCAAATGAAGCTGTTTATCAACACACTTTATAAATAAAAGTTTTGTAGACACTTGTATAATAAAAGATATTCAAAAAATTTTAATTGAATGCAAATGCCTTAATTTGTGAACCAGAGATAAACATATACACGAAGAAGCAATCAGTTATATAGAAGTTTAGTTTAGTTTAGCTATATTTACGTCATGTTTTAAAGTGATTCTAGGGCTATTTTGTGACGGAACTCGTAGTTTTGAATCGCGCTAAGATGATGAGGACGACACCTGAGCTGGCACCACCCTCTCCAAACTTCCACTCCATACCAGCGGGAGAACGTTTGTTCCGACTGATTTAACGTGCACCATTCACGCTTACACGGCTGTTCTTTGGTGGAATCGGGACTCGAACTTGTAACAGTAATATATAAGGATAGGATCTTCCTAAAAGTCTTTCAGTATTTTTATAGTTATTTCAGAGGCGATTGGAAGGATTATAGAGAGCTCTAGTCTTGAAATTAAGCAAAAGAAGATAGTAAGCCAAATAAAAAGTACAACGTAGACAATTGAGACAGCATAACAACAAATGCATCATTATGCACCACACAGAATAATAGCAATCACGAGCGAACATCAAACAAAATTATAAAATACAATAGAATACCAAAACATTTTCCTTCATCGATGTGATGCACACTTCATGTATTATTATATTTATACAGTTGAACTGTATTCCGTGAATTTGGAGTTTTTTTTTTTAAATAGATACTGTATATTTTATTTTGTGTATCTTGTTCTTAATCCAAAGTGTCCGAAATAGAGAAACTGTTTTCGAATTTAATCTTAAGTTCTATTCAAATGAATTGATTTCTTTATTCAACTTGATTTAAAGTTTTAAAATACATTTTCTGACGTCCTGTAAAAAGGCACAGTATTTCGATCTCTAAAGTTAATTTTAAACAAAAATCAATGCATTAATTACGATTGAAAGCAAACAGTTACTTCTTTTTCCAGTTCACAGTTATGGAGTTTTTTTTCCAAATGAAGCCAGGAATTGAGAGAAAGAGTTATTGAGCTTATGTTATGAATTTACTATTAAATTCATGGTGCTATAGTATTCTTAAAAGTTAATCATTCGAAGAAAATGTATTATTACTTTAATTTATAAATACAATTTGTCCAAGTGGGAAAAAATTATCTTTTGATAGAAAAAATTATACTTTCAAATATAATATTAATTTGAAAAAGAGATAAAATTGCGAATATTTTTCTAAAAATATAATTTATCTCACATGTAGTAATAGCTTTACTTCCATGTACTGTTCATTTCAGTATTCTGAGACGGCCACTTTTAGACAATACCATTTCATTAAGGGTAGAGGCAAGGAAGGATGAGTGCATTTACGAAATTGTCGCCGGTGTCCTGACCTAGAGGTAGCGTGTCTTCCCGGTGATCTGGGCGTCCCGGTTCGGGCAGGGTTTTTCTTCTATGTGTTCTATCTGTGAGATGCGTGACTGAGTCCCCCTGTAAAAAGGGGTTGTGCAAGCGAATGTATGTGTCATCTTCATATGAGTCAGACTTCTACCAGCTGGGGGCTCAGGGATCTTTACCCTCAGAAGCTACTGCACCCCCTTTCAGTGGAAACACGGACACGACATTATCATCATTATTCTCCGACCTTCATTTTCACCCTATTAGATACTTTTTCGCCCAATTTTTTTCCAAGTGTATGCAAATATCGGGTTGTTTCTAGCCATATTATTTTAATTCAGTCTGCGAGAATCCGGATTCATTTTATTGTTAAGTGTAAATCTGCCATCTTCCTCTCACTCCTATTTTGATGAATTAAACTCATCCTAACGCATGCGCAAAAGCGCGGAGTTCTCCAGAATCCGCTAAATAGAATAAATACTTAGATGTCCACTTCTAAGTAACTAGAGAAATGTAATAGTTTAAAAAATATATTAACACAAATTTATTTGAAACGCAGGTTGAAACTATTTAGAAAATCTTATTCTGTATCATTTTCGTTTTCTGTTTTCGAGATTTGCCATATTCAAAACCGAAACAAAATCGAACAATATTAGATCGAAACAAAAAAGCACAAATTTATATAATGTAATTATAAAACTTCAGGTGTGGTTGCATAATATTTAGAAAAATTTCTTATAGAATTTTACCAAAAGGATTTCGAGATTATCATTTTTTCCAGTTTAGATTAAATGTAAATTATTCATAAAGCGATGAGGAAATCGTATGGAATTTCAGCTAACTATTTGGTTAATATTAAACATCGAATTTATTCTGGCTAAATTTTAACGTTATATATGCAGATATATTCTATATTCTTAGTATTATCTAATTTGTTTTAATAGTTGATAAAATTGTAGTAATCTCTGAAAGCAAAATTGTGGAAATAAAAAGAAAAGAGCATTAATGAAAAGAAATTTTATTTTTTGAGAGAAAAAAATAAAACATATTCTGTTACAGTACTTTGTATTTTTATAACTAGCACATTATTTTAAACCTTTTTTCGTATGGATAACTGCTGATATAATCTTTAGAACAGGGCATCTTTCCAAAATTAAAACAATATCTACATTAGATAAGTCAAATTGGTAAGTATCTAATTCAAAATTTATCATTGCATAAATAGTCAAATTTCATTTTTGTCAAAATGTCTGTAAAGAATTGTGCATTCCAAATGATGTTAAAGAATTTTTTAGATTAAATTAATTATTGTTGCTTTTCTAGGTACAGCAATAATTTATGTGATAGTGAAGATTATTGACTTGGATAAATAACTTGAAGACACAGGTTCTCTTTTTTGAGGTTTATTAGATACCATAACAATTAAAGGCACACGGTTACTTCATAGTGTAGTAGGCCTAGAAAACTCCACCATGGTTTATTTTGGAAGAGAGAGAGCCAAGATCACACTCCCCACCGGCCGAGCTTGAATATATATATATATATAAACAAGCAGTAACCGTAAGACCACGTGATGTTGCTGATAGCTCCCCCCAGGAAGATCACGTGGTTTACTGAATTCATAACAGATGTATCAGATGAAATAATTTTTGTTTAACTCTATGAGCTGGCTTGTGTGACAATTCCACTACCACCAGAGCCTTGGATGAAAACAGAAAGAAATAATTCATCCAAAATAAGCGACTAGTCACGAGTTAGTTTTCATCCTTAGATTTTAGCTACTCGTTCGGTAACGTCTGAAACAAGGTTTTGCCGGTAGAAGGGATATAGGGCGAGTCTGATCTCATAGGGGTTACGGTTTAAACGGTTAAGTTACGGTTTATAAGTGCAGTCAATATAAATATGTGTCATGTATTAAATTAATTATTTTTAATTCATTTTCATGTTCATCAAACTCGAATGTCATATGATACAATACATTTTATTTAGATTTGTTGTATGTATTTTTATTTCGGAAATATAACTGTATGGTTTTGAAGACGAATCACTTAATTTTGGATCGTAACAACTGATTACGATTCCTCTATTTAGAATATCAGCTCACAAAGAAAAATGTCACTTATCATTACCCACCTCGCATTCAATTGTGGACCTGACTCGCGTATCAAATTACTGAATTTTAATCTGCAACAAAGGGAAAGTATTAAGTAACCAATTAAAATATTTAATTGGTTTCAATTAAAAACACTTTACTGTCTTAATTGTCCTTAAATTAGTAGAGAAATAAAAATAATTATAAATGTTCCAAATATGAGGTGTCATCTAATTAGAATTTTTTTGGATTCTCAAGGAGTTAGCCCAAATGTGCATCAATTTCTCGTACAGGGTATTTCTGTATGAAACCAAAATTCAAATATTTGTATTATAGCTGTATTTTAAAGAATAATCAATCATCATATTCTTTATAAAGTAAATTTCGATCCTAATATGTAAATATATAACTATTTTTTTCTTTCTTAATATTTAAATATCTAATATTTGTGCTAAATTTAAAATGTAAGGAAGAGAATCATGATTATCAAATTTATATCGAAAATATTTGTGACAGTGTGTAGACTAAAAAATAAAGAAAAGATAATTCATAAAATTCCTAATGATAACTTCTGTAATGAATTAACTGAAGAATAACAAAAATTAATAACAAGAATCTCTTGTCTAAAATATTGTAAGCTTTTCTTGATGACAAGCGATTTTTACTAACTTTCCAGAACAACAAATATATTAGGTTTCCAACATAAATCATTAGTTTGTTAATAACAAAAATACAATTTCTTTTTGGATTGGATATAAAATATGATATTAACCTTTTCATTAGAGCCAAAAGTAATAATAGTTATTTGTTTTCAGCTTAAAGCCGGCGTACTGATTGAGGAAATATATAGCCATTCATATTGCCATTGGATATAGATTTAATAACAATTCCTGCAACTTATTACTTTTCCTGCGGTATTTCAAGTACCAAAATTTCATCAAAATGCAATCAATGTTATTTAATCTATCTATTCTTTAATCTATTAAATGCAAGATATACAATATTTATTTCTCAGCTTCTTTTACTGATTTTTGTAAAAAAAGTATTGCTTATTTTTATATTTATATAAATTAATATAATAGAGTTGTTTTGGATCAATTTACTGCAATAAAATTAAAAATCATGTTTATGACATTTTTATTTTATGAATTTACCCGTCATTTAAATGAATTTAAATATAAGCTAACAAATCCTTTTTCAAATACAGAATGCATGGGAATGAAATGAAATACGAAGTATAAACTAGTTTAGAACTGTTGCTTACAGCATATTTTCATCTATATATGTAGTGATAGGCTAAAACAAATTATTCATCGAATGATATATAAACCGTAATAAGCATTTGCATAAAATAAAATAGGGAAAAGTTTGCAAAATAGCACACATTTGCAGCATTTTCTTTAGTTTCGTTTAGTTATATTAACGTCCGGTTTCGAAACAATACTAGGACTACTTTGGGACCAACCTCACAATTTTGAACATCGGTCAGATGATAAGGACGACATCTGAGCTGTCCCCCACTCTCCAAACTCCACACCACGCTTATGGGAGAACGTTTGGCACCGATGGACTTAATGTGCAGCAGACCCGCTTACATGGCGGTCCTTCAATGGAATCAGGTCCCGAACCTTGAACCTTCCGGTTCCGAAGCCGAGATCTTACCACCAGGCCACCACTGCCCAAGCCTTATTCATAATACATATCATACTGGACAATGCTTCTAAACATTTTTATTCTATGATGCAAAAAACGAGTTTGTAAACTACAGCACTTCTTTAAGATGACGAAATTTCCCGTTGAATGTTGGATTAAATGTTTAACACATTATAGAACAGTATGTAACTGATCAAAAAATATTTAATTAATTATTCATTTGATTAATGATGGTCGAAACATTCTTACGGTAACGTTCCTTTATAAAATCATTTAAAAAAGGTGTCTTTCTTAGAGAACATTGATAATCTACCTTAAAATCTGCATAAGGTTATTAATTTAACAAATTATAAATTACAAGTTTAGTTTAGTTTAGTTATTACATTAACGTCCCTTTGTAAAGTAATACTAGGAATATTTATAAGTTAAAAAGAGAATCATAGAGTAGCAATTTCATAACTCTTATCTTCTCTTTTGGATACTAGATGGCGATCCTGATAGGCTATCCCATATGCCATCCCATAATATATTGCACGTTGCGAGTGTAATCAGAATCAGAATGAGATGTGATACTGTACTGATAAGCTGCGCGGCTAAATTTTTTGTTTTATCTTGTCTCGTCTTTATTCAGTGTGTGGATATGTTTATGAAAGAAATGTTCCTCAAAACATAAGTCCTGTTGCTTTGCACAGATCATAATAATTTACATTTCATCATAATTTTGATTTTAGAATTTGATTCAGAAAGAAATAATGCACTTATATGAAGGATGGAAGCTCTAACCATTATCTGCTATCATCTCTTGCATGTAATACGTCTTTTCTTTAATAATTCACCATAAATAAATAATAGATGCAATAATAGAAAAATAATAGATCCATAACAAACGCAACTTACGATATTTCAAATTCATAGTGATTTCACACTATAACAAGAAAATGAAACAATGATGCTACAAACAGTGGAAAATATGTGCAGTTTATGTAAAACTGTCTCGTGTAAAATGTAATAAGCTAAAATACTATTATAAGAGAATTTCGAATTGAATAAAAATCAGTTATAACTCATTAGATATTTTAAGCGATATATGAATAGAAGAAAAAAAAATTTCTTTAGCAAGAAAATCCTCAACCTCTATGCAATCTTAACAGATTCATTTTTTTTCATTCGAAATATTAAAACAGAGTTCTTTAAAAAGATTTCGAAAATCAAAATACAGACAAATAATGCATCGATTTGATAGAAATTGAGAATTTGTATGGTATGTTTTTTACTACAGTGTTTAGATATTCTCATGTTGTTGAAACCATTGCTTCATGAACTGAAATTAATGAATAATATATACGCATTTCAATAGATCAAATTTCCATTTTGGATGAGGAATATATGCATTATATGATGCTATCACAGAAACATTGATGTGTAAATGAATGCAAATTTTGACATTTGCACTCTAAATGAATACCATTTATTAATAGAGAATGAATAATAGATTTCGCTGCTTAAGTGATCAGGAACTGCAAACTGAGAATTAATACTTTTATTATCTAAGAGATCAATTTCCTCATGAATTAAAGTATCGGGAAGTTATTCAGGAAGATCTCTAAAGAGGATGTTTCAGTAAAAAGAAGTTCGAAAAAGAATAGACAACAAAGATTAACAATTGAGTTTTTATGAATGTTTATGAATTGTTTTAAAAATGGCGATTTTTTTTCACGACTTATTCCACTTTTGTTAAAACATGAAAACTGATTTACTTTTGGAGGGGGGGGGGGGTATTTTTTGGAGCAAGGGAAATAGATTTGAAAATAAAATAAAATTATAAAAGTTAAAATTGAATACGCTAAAATAAACATGTTCTGAATATTAGGTTATACCTTATTTTGAGCATTGTTTTTTTCACACAAATACAAAAAAAAAAAAAAAAAAATGGGTGAATAAATTTATTGAATTAATTAACTTAAAAATTTAATTTAATTTATTACAATTATACTTTTTATAAATGATCATAAGAATGGTAATCATTGTTTAAGGGGACCTTCCACATTGTTATTAACACTGAATTTTAAAGCTGACCATGCTGAGCCAATATGAAAAACTTTGAATCATAGATTATATTTTATTTGGAATACTCATAGTAAATTCATATATATATATATATATATATATATATACAATCATAAAATTATTAAAACAATCAAAATCCATTTCTTGGTCAACAAAAGTTAAAACGAAACCAACTAGGTCGAAATTGAAATTAAAACTCAATTCAGAAATACACGCTAAAAGTTCACAAAATGAAAGGTAAATGAATAAGAACCAATTAATGAAACAAATCCAAAATACTATAATCAAAGAATTATTTAAAGGAAACAGAAACAGAACTAACCACGGAAACGAAACCAAAACCACAATCGAAACTAAAAATCATTACTGATTCAAACAAGTTGAAGAATTAAAAAAGTTTTTTAATCAATCATTGTATTTGGAGAGCGCAAATGCAGCTACAACTAAAATACAAATAAATCTAAATTAATTAACAAAATAAGACAACCGAATCAAAACAATAATCAATAGAAAAAGAATCCGG
>JAPMOQ010027556.1:1704929-1720408 GCA_026543055.1 Argiope trifasciata | reverse complement strand
AAAAAAATAAAACGACAGATATATCTGTAGTTTTTTTAAACAAATTTGGCAATAAATCGTTATTGTATTTCTTTTAGAAAGAAAGCAGAAAAGTCCATCATACATAACACAGAAAGAAATGAAGAAGTACAAAAAAAAATTGAAATATATCAGTCTCCAAACGGCAACTGACAGCAGAAAAAAAAGAACAAAAGCTTACGCCTCGCTCGGCAAGAGGAAAAAAAATCCATAATTTTCTTTGTTCTCTGAGCAAAATGTGACGTTTTCTTCCTCCATAAAAAATAGTTCCCTCTTTCCAATACATCTATCCATCTATCGAGGTATTCTAGCGAAGTATGTATTTATACATCTGTTCTTAATTGCTAGGAAAAGACAGCGAACAAATGAGTGGGAATTTTATTTATCAGTCTCAGTCTCGAGTGAATGGTAATTGAATGCGACAGCCATTAGGCTTGGCACACCTCCATTACGTTTAATATCCGACGTTAGCGCGATGGCCATTCGTCAATGCAGACGCGGGCCCTAATCAAAAGGAGTTGCCGGCGGTCGTGAATTTGGCACGGAAAATGAAGGTTTTTGTCTGAGAATCGAGAAAAAATTGGAGGAAGAGTGACCTAGGAGCTACTCAGCGATTGCTTATTACAGAAAAGTTTTGAATGTAGCCAATATTTGGAGTGACATTCTGTAATGTTTAAAAGAATAAAACTTAAAGAGTTTTTAAAACTAAAACATAAAGAAAAAGTATTGTAATTGTGAAATAATTTCACCGAATCCACGCACATTAAATCTGCATGCATCCGAAATACTTTGGAATTCTCTCTGTCAGCCTATTAACACGATATTTCAAAAAATATTTGCGCAAGAAGAATGAGATTTGGATGCGTTCTTCATAGAATCACATAGTATTCCAGTCCAGCTGAATAAGATAGTTAAAATATGGAAAACGTTTGATATATAAAGTTTGTTAATTAGTTATATCACTTAAAGCAAGACCTTTATGAAGTTTTAAATAAAATCAATCAATAGGTTACTGCCTTTCGGTCTGTATATCCGAAAGCATGCCTGCCATAATAGAAGATAAAAACTTGTGTATATGATCCTATTATTAAAATCGTAGCTTTATGTTCTAAATTGATCTATAGAAAAGCATCTGAAATACGTAGCAAAGAATTCTGAAGCGAGAGAGTCTAAAATAAAACGTATGAACAGTTTCAGAATTAATAGGCGCGCACAAAGTTCTCAAATTAATTATGGAAGAAGTGGAGATTACACCTGAATTAGTACGTATGAGAAAAATTCGAGGAACTGACACTTCTGATTTTCCAACGGTGAGACTTCGTTAATATGATAACAAATTTTAATATAGCGAAAGTTTTTATAAAAAAATCGTAATCTTGAAGCATGATTAGAAGACAAAGAGAAAATAAATATGTATCCTTTTCCAAACATCTTTACATTTAAATCATTTAACAAAGCGCTTGCGCATGCTGTATTTTTAATGACTTTGGATGACTCTTTGACTCAGATGCTTTTAGGTTCTGTTGCAGCCAGTCTAATGGCGCAGTTTAGCCAAATATGGCTCTTGCGCCAAAAACCATCACAAAACCAAAAAAACCAAGCAGAGGTTCTAACATTGAATTATCGTCGATGTTCAAAACTATCGAATAATCAATTTTTTTAGAAAATATTTATTCTGGTTTAGTAGTATGGCAAAATAAACCTTGTGCATCGGGTGAAAAATTTTAATCTGAGGATTAAATGATTATTTTTAAACATGTAGGATTTTATTACCTTTGCAACTTAACATTAAATCCTATTTCTATTGCTTTTTTACTAGTCATATCATATTAACCCATGTCGGTTGGTTTTTAATCATTGACAATGGAAAAAAAAAAACATTAAATTTTAAATGAGCGAAAGGAATCCTAGATTTTTTCTAGGTGGAAGGCAACCTAAATATCTTCCCTTACTACTCGAAAAAACCGTATATGCTTTCTAGGTTTGACACCTAATATCCTAATTTGAAAGTCTTCTGTATTCAATTTTCGAATAAATTACATGTTAATGATAATGATCATTCCTGAGATTCATGCACCAGACTTATAAAGGTCCATATTTGGAGCACGGAATAAGTTAATCGAATTTGCAATAAAAAAGAATTTTTTAATCATAATCTAATAAAATAACAAATATGATTTAAAAATCCATTTGGTAATATTTTGATGAAAGTGAGGCCACAACAAATTAATAACTGGAGTGATGAAAGACAAATCAATATATGTTTTAGTCCAAATTCGACTACATCAAACCAAACCGAATTCAAAGGAAAGCAAATTTTAAAAATTATTATAAAGATGTCAAATTTCAAAAAATTTTACACACACAATATTTATCATCACAAAAGTCGTTTTGTTCCTTTTAACATTAAAATAAAATAGTCGGAGATGTGATGATTCAATAACAAGAATGTTACCTAAAAATGTTAGGAACAAATTGGTTGAAACTACAGAAAAATCTAAAACAAGTGCCATATTTAAGCAACAAGTTCATATGCATTTTCCGATCATGCACATAAGATTAAATAATAATGAATATTTTTTTTAATTATAATTTCACAAAAAAATTCCTTAGTTGTAAAAAATATTTTACATTTCCTAATATACAATTGATCTAATTTCCGAAAATACAGTAATGCATAGTTGGAATTGTTCTAGTGCAATTTCTGTTTTCAAAGATTTTACCAACTCTTTCAACATAGATTTATTCGATAATAACCATGGTGTTCCCCTTCCAAGTATAAAAAAACCAAAATGTTTGAAATTCCAAACATTCTATTTAAAGCATTCTTATATCATTATCATTAGAATATAATATACGTTATTAGTTTTGAGTACTTATTAAGCTGTTAGTTTAATGGAAGTATAATATCAAATTCCTTTCGAAAAGTATTTGTACCTCTTTTCTTATAAATTGATCCAAATGAATAAATATTACCCGCTGATCAAAACGATGTCGTATTACTTGAATACACAGTCATGCCACTTACCCATATAAAACCCTGCAAGAAATGGTAGCCATCTTCTTGGCCGTAATGACTCCATCGTTACAAATTTGATTGGGCCCATAAATGAAGTTGGGACAAGAAATCTTTAAAGATAAACGATCCTCGGGAAAAAAGAGAATTCTTCGAGGTTAATAAGAAAGAAATATTGATAAATCTCTCATTGTAATGTAAGGTGCGTCTTCCTTTTTGTCTTAATGAAGAAATATTCTCTCTTTTATTCGCGTATCATTACTAAGATATCCAAATTGCTCCCAAGAGAATTTATCGTTTATTATACGAGTGCTCTTATTTAAGAGCATTTTGTAAAGACGCTTTCAAATATAGCCGTTTCAGATTTTAATGGAATCAGAAAAGTGAAATGTAATTTATTATATATTTTTTTCTATCTTTTTTTGTATTTTATGCACAAAGATTGTAGAAAAGAATTTTAACATTATGTTTTCAAACTGTATTTTTTAATGGAAATGATTGTAAGACGTTTAAAAGTATTGGAATGCTTTCAAATGGAATTACTTCAAAACTGGTAAATCTGACAATTTATTAAGAAAATGCATACGTTACTTCAATTTCAATTGGATTACATCATATATGACATTTATGTTCAGATTTTGTAATCTGTGCCCGTTTTCCTTTATTTTGATTCGTTATTCTAATAGTAAATTAATCTAGTTAAGAATTTGTTTTATTTAGCTAACGCAAACCAGATAATTGATAGCCTCTTAAAAATTTCAATTTTCTTTCACATGATAGAAAAGTAATGGAAAAAAAAAAGTTTTTTAAAAAAGATAATTTAGGATTTAGTTTTTGTTTACTGACTTTACATAACTTTTTATTTTGGTAAAAATCTTATTCTGCTTTCTTCTGGATAAATATTCATATAAAAACAGAAAGATAACAAATAATAAAAGAAAAAGATAAAAAACTCAAAAAAATGAGCAAAAAAATGTTTATTATTGTCAACAGTTAAGTAATAAAGAATAATTATTTACCTTTATATCATGATTATAAAATGATGTGTATTAAAACGCAAAGCATGCAATGCGCAAGCTTAGGAAGAAATGCGAGATCTCGTAGAATTTTTACAGTATTTTTGAAGTAATTTAAATTTGATATTTGATATAATTTTTCAGATCAAAAATTAAATACAGTTCGATCTTTACTCTAGAAGTATTTCTAATTCATTACTTTCTCAAATTTTATTTTACATTGATCTGCAATTTTGTTATGCATGCTGTTTTATAATTAAAATAAACATCCAACTCAATTATTAAAAAGCATTTAGAATTCGATAAAAAGTTTTGTCTTTTTTTAAGAAAAACTTAAATATAAAATTATCTTTAAATATTAATTCAGATTTCTTATAAGCATGCTACTGAAATCAACTAAATGCTTTATGAATTAAGCTCAATTTTTATCTGCAAAAAATGCCCGACGTAGATGTAAAATTTTAATCAATAAAAATATTTAGTTCCAAAAAGATCTATTAAGGGGAAGAGCAAAGGTTAATATAAAATTATCTTTAAATATTAATTAAGATTTCTTAAAAGCATGCAACTGAAAGCAGTTAAGTGCTTTATCATCTGAGTTCAATTTTTATCTGCATACAATGCGTTGCTTAAATATTAAAATTTAAATGAATAAAAATAGTTAGTTCTAATAAGTTCTACAAAAGAGAAGAGCATCAAGATTTGCGTCTTACTTCAGTTCAGATAGTATGTTTGATGAATACTCTCAAAATAAAAAGATTGATACTTTATAATATCTCTCTCTTTTTTTCTTATTGAAAGACGAAAAAATAGTATATTAATTTATTATCATTATAATTTAATAGTCTGCATGAGCAAAATGATGGTTTTTGGAATCTTTCTTAGAGAAAAGACCAAGAGGCGGCACCTTGTAATCGAGGATGAAATGCTTCCGGCATGGTGGTTAGATCTTCCCAACTCGGTGGATAGAATAAAGGTGGGGTACTTGCTTATCCCATTGATGACAGGACTTACTACCTCAGGAGCGGATTGTACCGTGGACGGTGATGGCCCTTAGGCTCAACCGTAGTTCCCACCATTGTTGCTGTAGCAGGCCGGTCGGGCCTTAACACTCAACCATAGTTCCCGCCATTGCTGCTGTAGCAGACCTGTCAACCCTTAGGACTCAACCATAGTTCCCTCCATTGTAGCTGTAGCAGACCAGTCATTCAGTATTTATTTCCGTGTACCTTCCAACGAGACGGGGAGTCAGTAGCATGGTTTACCACATTAAATACCTCCAACCGGGGACACCTCAGATATGAGGATGAGAAGCATCCAGCATGGTGGATTTTTCTCACAAATCAGATGGATACAGAATGGGGGTGGCTCTATTCAAAAGTACATCTTGACAACTTTTGAATATTATTACAATGAATAATTTAAAATATATATTTTTTAAATTATGCAACAATATTTTTAAAAAATGAAATAAAAATTATCTATACGTAAATAAAATCAGCGCAGTGTAGAAAATGAGAAAAAAATATATATATGCCATAACTTACTCTTGAGACAAACTGTCCATCGAATAGTTTCTTTTTGCCTTCTTTCTCTAATATTTCCTTATTATTATCTAACCAATCTTGTAAAGAGAAAGGATCACCTAGATTTCTTTCAAAATCTTGTTTTATAGGTTTATCTTCTAGGAGAGAACCTAAATGAGAATTAAAAAAAAATGTCTCAGTGAATGTAATGATATGCAATAACTACTAATTATAAATAAGAATGTGAGTGTATATATCGGGCTCTGTAATTCAATCATTTAACCTAGATCTATCAAATTTCAGACAAACCTTAGTGCCTCAAGTTTCCATTATAATTTTAATTAATTAAAAATGAAGCTGAGTTTGGTGTTTCTTAGTGATAACATATGAGAATATCACTGCAGAAATAAATTTTACACTACATCAAAGTTATTAAGACTTTTTTTTTAATTGATAGCGATTTAATGTTGAGTAAAATTTCCAAATTTCGGCAATTTTTTAAAGATATTTTTTGTCTAATTTCTGAAAAAAGATATATATTTTTTCCCAAATATTCAAATTGCTTTTATTGATTCACCAAATATTTGGTCATATAGTTTTCTTCCAATATTTAGAAGAAAAATATTGGAAGTTCTGACATATTTGGCGGATTGATGCCATGAGACTGGTTTATTAAGACAATTAAAATAACACAATTTTAATGTTTAGCAGTTTGATGGAATCATGGACAGTTATAGGTAGACAATATAACTTGAATTAAATATAACCAATATCGCCGGTAAACTATCTGGTCCCCAAAAAAATTAATGTAAAATGTAATTTTAAAATCAATAAAAAATTGTTGAAAGGTTTTCCAACATTAATTCAAATAAATATTTGTATCTCTAATACAAGTTCCATTTTTTTAAAAGAGGACGCCAAATTATGATTGAGGTAACAGAATGTTCATCATGTTTGAATATCTAATATAAATATGTGAAGACATTAAACGCAGATAATAAAATAATTATTATTGAAATAAAATATTCTTATTCAGAGAAGATGTAGATACGTAATACATCTGAATAATATGCTTATTATATCTGCATAATAATATTTTTTAAAATAATAAGATAAATAAGTAATAAATTAAATATAAAAAATATTTATAAATTTTTGCAAATTAAAACTATTAATTATTGAACTAAAAGATATCAGTTTAATGGAAAAGAACATTTATAAAACTGTTCTTTAGAAATGTCTTTGAAATTCAGAAACCACATATCTGAAATAAAATATTAATCTAGTTCTTACTGCATTCTATAAAATTATATTACGCACAAAATATCAAAGTCATCAAGGGAATTGAAATCCTTAAGATTTTTTTATATTCTTTCTATTGTCAAACTAATGAAAATAACAGAGTTCGCATTTTGAAAAATTCGATACAATTCCAGTGAGCCACATATCTGGAACAATTTACAAGTATGAATCTTACTGAATTCTATAATATAACATTATGCAAAAAATATCAAAGAAAATGAGGCATTGAGATATATGGTTTAAGATTGTCAAAATAACAAAAGTAGCAAATAACAGAACTTGCAATTTAAAAAATTCAATAGATTAGGAGGAAAGGCGTCAGACATTTACATTATGATATACAAAATGGTATGTTACTCAAAACTTATAAAATTCTGAATTTCTGTGGCTAAGAATAATAGAAGCAATTTACTATTGTACAGATTTCACAATAGGGAAAATATAGGCAGAAAAGTCATGCATTTCGTCATTAAAATATCGGAAACAACTATCAATACATTTTGTATAAATTTTGTTTTAATGATAATTGTGTAAGTAAAAATATTTTTGGCGTCATTGCACAGCCTGTACAATTCTACATTTAATTAATTATCATAATGTTAATAGTAACAATCGCTGATAAACTGGTATTTAATTTTATAAGTATTATTTAGAAACATAAATAATTTACTTATACATTTAGAGAAAATAATTCAAGGGATTTATGACTATGATCGTTTATATTGTGGTTGTTTTTTGATCTAGCTGGACCAAACAAAACTATTTGAAATATGCTATAATTGGTATAAGACAAAACCGAGAAAAAAATTTAAATTGATGATTCTAAGATAGCAGCGTGATTCAGTGAAAAATAGAACCGGGAATGCTTCATACAAAATACATATATTATATGACATATTTTGTTTCAAAACGTATAGTAAATATTTTCGCAAGTCATATTAATAATTGCCAATACCCTAGATTTGATTTCATATTATTATTTGAAAATAATTTTGTTTTTATTGAGACATGATTTTTCTTTCTAAAATAATAAATGCAATCGAACAAAGAATAAGAATAATATTTTTTAAATTTAATTTATACAATAAAATGTTATAAAAACCTCCTATGGGCAATTAAAATTTTATCAAAACGAATGTATGAGACGTATGAAAGTTTTAAAGTAGAGATTTTGTTATAGAAAAAACAATAGACAATTACAATATCCAAACATGAGAGATCCAATAATCGATGCTTAGAGATGACCATTTACTAATTAAGAGCAGATTAAGCTGATAAGAATTTTTTCATACCTAAACATTATTGTATAATTTAGCAAACAGAAAACTTTGAAATCAACCTGTATTATCATTATAATGTATCTCAGTACAAAATGCTCGACAATATTTTTATGGTATCTCATGATATTTACCACCATTCCAAATATTTAACAACGTTATTAAGACATCAGACAATGTCTTGTGCTAATAAACATAGGCTTTCCTGTAACTGGACTGCATACCTTTTCACATTAAAATTATTGCTTTTAAATTTTCTTAATAAATACGATTTCTCAAGGTTATAGGCATCAGATATGGTTCGATAATATTTTTATTTTTCTATAGCTGCTTTTTAATCTATAGATCAATAAAAATCTTCAGTGAGAAGCTTGAAAAAGTTTAACGAAAATGGCTTTAAATCGTTTTATGTGTCAGAAAAATATTGAGGTGAAAATGCATTACAATCGGAAGAGATTGCTTTGAAGGAGATGTAATAAATGTTGGCCAGTACCTAGATATTTTTTGTTCTTAAGACCATTTCCGAAGGGTTTTGATCACGGAACTATTTTTTCTTACAACAAAGCAAGAGAATGTCTGGGAATAGTTCTTGAAACGTTTATCTTAAAGAAGTTTATTCAAATCACTTTTATTCAACAACGTAGAACGGATAGTAATCTACAGAACCGAGCTACAATCGTGTTTATTCTGAAAGTCTAGCTATCCTTCTAGGAAAATGAATACCTGAGAATGGTTATATGGAATCATTATTTAAAGAGATAAGGCAATGATAAAATCTTTCCATTTACTAGAGCTATTTTACATGACGATGACTCTCTAATCCACAAAACAATGCCCGTTTAAATGAAATTTTTAAAAAAAGAGGAAAATGAAGTCATGCATTTCCTTGGACATTCAAAGCTCTTGACTTCAATATTTTGTAGTCATTAAGATCCTGTCTAGGGGTCATTTTTAATCCAGCATATCATTTATCATTTAGACGCATTCTAGCATTCTTTTGAACTTAATTTTTATAAACTTACAAGATCCTTCGCCATTAAATCGTATTTTCTGTAATGCATCCATTGTTTTAATAAATACTTTCATAAATAAAGATTCTAAAGTTTGAAGAAAAACCTTTAAGCTACTGTATCTCAAGTTATTTCTATACTGCACTGTTCGAAATTGATCAATTATCTAATAACTAGTACGGTAACATTAAATTTTGTAATTCTACATAGTATGATTTTAAATATCTATTTCTAAAATGGTTTCAAAATAAAATAAATGAAAAATATCAAAATACTATGAATAAGTTAAAAATTTATTTTATAGATGGCGCCATGAATCATGCATAAAACAAAAGGAGGACTAAAATATTATGGCAGGTATATTAAAGAATATCTCATAAATATTCTAATACTTTAATATTTTTTGTCTTCAGGAAATATCTTCATTTTTAAACAGATTACAAGCAGAATGCCCTAAAATGTGGTATGGTTTTGCTTTGGAAAAATGTTTTTGATCTGACTCGCTGTAAAAGAATGCTGCATTGATGGAGGTGTTTTCTTTCTGATAAGAAGTTGATGTTCCAGTTTGGAATAAAATATACCAAACTAACCTGGAATGGGTCTTCCAGTCTTATACGCTTCTGAGTTGAAGTATTCTTTGATGAGAGGGCCGAGTTCTTCGAGATTTTCGCAACGAAACCATTTCTCGTACAGGATGTCATCAGTTCCATCTATATAATACCTTTAATGAAAAAAAAATAGAAGCCCTAGAAGTTATTTTATCTATGATAAGACAATTTATCATTAAAACAAGAGAGGCACCATTAGAATAAGGCATATGTCTAAAATTAGTTGCCAAACGCATCCATTAGGTTCAGCTTTAGTCAGTAATTATAAAAAATAAACGTAATCTGCAAATCTCGTTCAATTTATGAAATTTTTTTTTCCTGATTTTTTTTTAATTGGACAAAAATGAGATTGAATAATTGATCCACCATTAAAAATATTAGCAATAAAACTTTATATCGTTTGTTTATTCTAATTTAAAAATCTATATTATTTTATTATTAAATTTATCAAAATTATCATTTCGAAACCTTGGTGGCAAGTAAATGTTTGTGAAAAGTCAGATATTACAATCTAAATCTGCCTATAAAACTTGAAGATTTTGATTTTCTAATTTTTTCAAGTATATTAAATAGCTAACTGATAATATGAAAAAAATTCTTTACAGTTGAATCATTAACCTGTTAACTACAATCAACCTATATATACATCAATTCAAATTTTAATAAATATGCATAAATTACAGATGTTTAATAATTAAAAACCAGTTCTACTATGATTTCAATTGGATGAACACAATTCATAAAACTGTAAAATTTTAAATATAGACAGAAAAACTAAAAATAACACGAATATATTAAGGAAATAATGTGCCACCTTTTCTAAACTGTTATGTCAATAAAATAATTGTTGGGGCAGGTAGAAATTTTTTTATACATTCTATCACCCTATTATACAACGATAATAAATTCGCATGAGCTACACAAATAAAAGATTTTGAATTTTTGAATTCTCCAATTACTTTTAGCAACAAAAAATCAACAACTTTTCGTTCTCTGCAAATTCTGTTCAATCTTCTTCAGAAGAAAGGAAGCAGCGTAAGTTCAGGATGAAAAAGATTGCTTCAATATGTTCAATACGTTCAGGTTGGCTCAATATATTCATTCTCTCTACCCCTGAGGATTGAACAATATTGGCTTTACTTGATTAATGAACGCATACTGGATGGTGAGGCCTGTCTCCTTAGGCAAAGATATATGCTTGGTTAGTCAAGAGGACTATCTTATGCAGATGCAGGTGCACATATCATTATCTATTGCAATCTGCTATACAGACGGAAGATATGAAGGGGGGTAACAAGGTTTTTTTTAAATATTATTTTGTGCAAATTTAAAAAGGAATTCATTCTACAACAACAGATAAAAAACAACTACAATTAATAAATTATATATAATTCATAAGATCATAGAATAACTTTACAAAATTATTAATATTTACAATATTTGATTTGAGTATCCTTTTAAATCATTTAATAGGGTTACCTCAATTTTTTCGTAGTAATGTGATATGAAAATAAAGAAAACAATTATTCTGAATTCCATGCAAGTAGATGAAAAGTAGGTGGATGTCAAATCCGACAAATATTTGAAATTTTGAACTATAATGGTTATGAATGGACATTCTAAATCAGTTTCTTGTGTATTCAGCATTCTTGAAAAAAAATTTTTTACCACTTCAAATGAAAATATGTCAGTAAGCCTGACAAAGCAGGTTATTCTTACCATAACATTAAAATAATTCGTAACAAATGGGGAGACCAAATATAAAAACATATATCGAATATTAATTGTTACACAATACGATAACCGTCCTGACATGGGAGTAGCATGTCTTCCCCGTGATCTGAGCCCCCAGGGTTCGAGCATGGTTGTTCGAGCAGAGTTGAGTTGTGTGAATATTCCTCTCTGTAAAAAGTGGCTGTACAAGCGAATATGAAGTATGAAATAGCTTAGTCGTACTATTGGCCTTAGTTGGCCCTACTGAAAAAACAAGAGACGCTCATTCTGGCTTAAATCGCTGACAGTATCTGTCAGGGGGCTTGTAATGTGCCATAAGTAACAACATAGTTTTTTCTGATTGCATATTTTGCTGCATGCAAATTTTAATAATGAGTTCATATATTCAATTAAATTGTAATAGATTTTGAACAGTATTTTTGTGCAATTGGTTTTAAACCCCGATGGCATAATTAAATCAATAAAGGATTGTTACTTCTTTATTTATTTAAAATAGATACCTTCTATTAGAATGAAACTTGCATAATTGAATAACATTTTTACTTCTATGGTCTTATCTTTCATTCTTATATATAAAAAAGAAAGATTAAGCAATATATTGTATTTGAATATCGTAATAACAATTAAAATTAGTTTCAAAAAATCAACTAAATTTTAATATTTTATGAAATAAGTAACACATTCTTTTACGCATTCACATAAATAAACGACTTTTTTGTTATATTTTAGTCTCGCAATTCACATGCCTTAATCAATTGTTCTGATAGAAAGGATATTATGAAATGTGTAATAACTTACCTCAGCAAATCTGTTTCATTGGTGGTCCTTTCTCTCTCTATAACCAATCCAATCGTGTCAGCTATGCGCTGTGGGGAATGTGGTATCCTTGCAGGTAAAAGAAACACCTGTTGGCAGCAAGTAAAATATATAGGAATAAATATTTGAATCTTTAACTAGTTAACTGCAATCCATTTCTATACTCGTCAATTCAAATCTTAATATTGGTATGGTTGAACTGTATGTATGCTCTTATATCTTATACTATAATACGAGGAATGGTTGCCAAGTCGAAAATCGCCCCAGAATTAATAAACTCCGGTAAACTTGGGGGTCTGGGGTTTTTGGCCCCGAGGAATCGATTGGCGCCGATTTTGAAGCGCTACGGTCGAGCAGTTTGGAGTTACAGATAGGATATTTTCAAACTTTATTAGTTCGCCATAATGGCTACTTAAATTTTCAAGCGGTAGCGTGCTGCCATCTATAGCCAATATGGTGAACAAATAAAGTTTCCAGAAGATGATCCGGATTTCAAGGAACTGATCTCGAAATGGATGATCCATAACCCGTGTGGTGATATGAACCCAAACGCTCCGTGCATGGTCAGCAAACATGGAAGATACCAGTGCAGATGGGGATTTCCAATGGAACATCAAGACATGACATCGCTGGTGGACGATGAAAAGCCGAGGTTTAACCGGTTATCTTTTCACCAATGGTTTCACAAATTTTCTTATGGCATGTATTGTTTTGATAAATCACAATTGAAAATTTAAATCTTCGAGTTAGCTTCGATGCCTGTTTTCTCCGAGCGGAGCTCGGTCACCAGCTGGTTTTCTGAAAAATAAAAGCTACAATTCGATATGAATAATTAATTTTTAAGCAAAATGCAACAAAAATAGTATGATTGCTTTTTATTACTTGGGATCTGGTATTTGATCAAAAATAGCTGCTTGAAATCCTACAAGTTGTATAAAAAAGATAATTTAAAACTACTTTAACCAACCTACAGTACAACTATATAACAGCAGAATTAATGTCCCTCACGCCTTCATTTTAAAATCAAGTGATGATTCATAGACAAGTCGAAAGCAATACAAATAGTTGCACAGTAAATGTGCAAAAAAATCTCAAGAAAATGAATAAGATTTCGTTTTTATTAAATAATAAATTGCACATCGATCATGTCCAAAAGGGTGTTTTATATTAACGTGTATATTAATCGAACGCATTTAGAGAGTTAAAGTTTTTGTTAGACTGAATTAAATAAATTGATTAGAATATGCAAATAAACAACCAAATTGACCATGCGATTCCACTTCGATTTGGAACAGCAGTAATTGCAAATATCAATAAGCGTTTTTTTTTAAAGCGCAACTTCAAAGCCTACTCCTCAAACATGGAAACAATTCCTAAATTTTTATTCCGTTTCGCCATCAGCATCGAAGGTATGCATTTTTTTCGAAATTCGGAATCCATAAAGAATCACACTATTTCTACTTGAAGTGAAACGATTTCTGAAGTGCCATTTTGTTACTTTGTATTAAAAACTACGGTGCTGAAATCAAATAATCTCTTGTTGTTTTTCAATTTACACGAACAATATTTATTTAGTTTACACTATTTTTTATTAATTTAATACCATTTCTAGCAATGAATTGCTGACGTTTTATTTAATAAAAATATGAACCTTATTTTGATTTTTTAAAATGATTCTAGCATCTTTTGTAATTGAGTGTGGCATATATGCCCGATATCCCTTCATTTTAATTATTCCCACGATACGCAATTTCTTATTTGAACTGTGGTGTAATTTGCTTGGCTTTTGTATTAGTGTCGAATTTAAGTTAATTTTAAAGTGACCTACTAATGAAAATAATATTTTTTTCTTGTCTTGCACTTTTCCTCACAAAACCAGAAATTTACTTTTTAAAAAAGAATTAATATTTTAAAATGAAGATTATGAAAAAAGTTTTAAGAAGGTTGTAAGATTAATATCACGTAACTTTGAAACATAATATTACTTGGCTTGCAAACTAAGGAAACGTTAATAGTATTTTTATTCGTAATTAATAATTGCTTTTCCTTTCAAACGGAAATAAATATTTATATATAATGTTCATAGATGGCAGCACGACACACACTAACTGCCATTGATGAATCTCTTATTTAACCAATTTGCAAAGACGGAATCAAAATATTTTAACTTGATGCCATACTCATATGGTAAGTGTAAAAAACTTATATAATTTTATAATATGGCATTACGTCTTTCGTAAGTTCACAAAATATTCACATGTATAAATAATTTAAATCTCCTGTTGATGAGACAATTGAAATGAAGCTATTATGAATAAATATTATTCTTTTTCATTTATCATTACTAGATCTTTAAAAAAAGGCCCAAACAACTTTTACAAATTTATTCTCAAAGAATTCTAAAGTAGTAAACTCTTCCTGCTTAAAACTAAAATGATCATAGACAGCCAGAACATTAATAGTCCAGAACTGAAGAATATATCTATAAATGCAGGTATAAGCATATATCTATATGTTAGGCAGGTATTTCATTGATATGGGAGAACAAAATATGCTTATTCTTTTAAATATTACCATCCACAACTTTCTCTTATTTTTATTAAACGTATTTTAATAAAATAACTACATTTAAAATCTGCTCACACATAACTAAAAATTTCTTATTTATAATTTCGATTCTCCTATGTATTTAATCTTTATTAAAACCATGAACGTATTTTTTAAAGTTCTATTTTATTACTGAAAAATTTCTATGTGATACAATTGTATAAAGGAAATAACTTTTATATGAAATAATGGAAAAATGCAAATTTGAAAAAGAAAAAATAAATCCTTAATAAACAAATAAAATCAAACTAATGTATAGTTATAATTATAAAAGTATTATCGATCAAAAGAGTTATAGACAAAAATGAATTAAACACTGACATGTAATTTTTGAAAAGTATTAGCCTATTTTAATATTAATTTCTACACATACTGTTTTATTTCCAGTAGTATGTTTAGATAATGTATAAAAACTAGGAAAATAGTGATGCAATTTTTATATTTTCTATATTTTTTTGAAAATAGACCGGATTTTTATATGCATATTATTCAAAGATTATAAATTTTTTCAAATATTTTTAAGTGTAATTATTCTGAAAAAAGCTCATA
>JAPMOQ010027556.1:1684650-1699929 GCA_026543055.1 Argiope trifasciata | reverse complement strand
AAGCATATAATAAATATTTAGTTTTGCTTTTTATTTTTACTATAAATATAATTTTGTGTAACAAACACAGCTTTATTTAAAGATTGAAAATATCACAAATAAAAACCGAGGTATGCTTTGTTTTTGCTCTGACAACTCTTCTGTAAGGAAATGTGATGCATGGGAATCATTATTAAACAACTTATTTTCAAAAAAAAAAACAAAAAAAAACTAATTGTTATTTTAACCCAACATTTACGATTATTTTTTCAAGTCTAAATTTTTTTTCATTTCATAATTTAGGATTTTTTAATGGTAAATAATTGTTACAAACAATTTTTGTTGTCCCTCTTGTAATATCCTTCAATGTCAAAAAGAATATCAATGAAGCTGGAATCCATCGTCATACAAATGCAAAAGAGACCACAATTTTTCCTTTCAGTGGTTTTACTTTGAGATTTTATTGGGATTTTTTTTCCACATAAGTAGATTTGGAAAGAGGAAATTCAGATATCATCAAATAATGTTGTAAAGAATAAGGATTTTTATCCTTTCATTCGGAGAACAATATTGAAACAGCATCCAATCTTGCTCTATGTTTAAAATTTAAAGTCACAAGATCATTTATTAGTTTCATATTAGTTTATTAGTCTAAATTTTATTACAAAATTGTCAATAATAGAGAAACAAATATACAAGAAAGAAAATGAGTTAAAAAATATCAAAAATACCTAAACTCTAAAACTAAACTTTGAAAAAAAAAGCAATTTTCTTTTTAATAAAAGTCAACTATAAATCTTTTGCACATCCGTTTCCGAGAAGAAAAAAAGCAATCTTTTTTTCAAATAGATGAATGTATACCGTTTCACTAGCAGTAAATATTACTTATTTTCTCATCAATTTTAATGTAGAATGTTAGATAGAAACTACAAAGAAACGGAAATAGAAGACTGTTTTTCTTTATTTGCTGTTTATTTGTTCACAAGCATTTTCCTCTTAAGTTCCGAACTAAAATATAGAATGCATCAGAATACGAAGATTGTGAGTATTGCTTTTCTGGCTGGCTGTTTGTTGGTTGGTTGTTTTGTGTTTTTTTGGCACAAGAACCATCTTTGGCAAAACTGCGTCATCCATGTGGTTAAAAAAAGGTTAAATGATCTTAAAATAAATAAAATATTGATTAAAAACAGAATAAAACAGTTACAAAACACCGGAAACAGTAGCACAGGATTATGTATTTATACAGAAAAAAAATTAAGAAGTTAATGCGCTTGAAGAATTTAAATGCAAGGTAAAAATTTAATAGCATATAAAAAATTAAAAATGTTTGAATGGTGGTTCTCTCCCAATAAATGGGCGAGAGATAAGGATGATGAGTGAAAAAACTGCCTCCAATGGATATTAAAATCTGGGCACTGGATCAAAATGTGATAAATTGTAAAATCTGTGCGGCATGTGAAACATATAAGTGTTCTGCCATCAAATAGTAGGTGTTTATGAGTGAACCGAGGAAGCCCTATCCGAAGACGTGTTAATAAAACTTCATTCCTACTCACATCTTTAATATAACAATGTGTTAACAATGTTAATATAACATTGTACAAATAGTTAATATAACATTGCTTTTCTGGCATTCGCACACTTATTAGGTTGAGAACCAAGAAAATTTAAATATATATGTAAACAATTTTTCGCCGTTTCCTGACCGAAAAGGAGATATTCTGAAATTTTAAATTCGATTTATTTCATAACTAGCTATTACCCGCGACTCCGTTCGTGTGGAAAGTTTGATGTATATGTACGAAAAATTATGAAATAATGACAAATAAAAAAAAAGAAACCTAACCTAAAATATCAAAATTTTCCCTTCACTGGTTTTAATATGGGGTCTTGATAGGAATTTCTATGACACGAGTGAACTTGGGAAAGGAAACTTTATGTAACTTCAAAAGCATGTTGTACGTATTTTTCTCCCTTTATTTGGAGTGTGAGAAAGTGCTGACGCGAGCAGTTGTATAAAGCGCATGCAGAATTAGATGAACATTTTAGCCTGAAAATATGAGTTAATTCAAGATAAAAATTTGAAAATTCATTGATGTAAATGCGTGTATATAGGCATAATATAATAATCTACAGTATAAAAAATATTTTTGTATATATTTACCGCATCTATTAATCATGGATTAAACACCGAATAACTCTTTAAGGAGACACAACAGAGTCAGTAACGGTGCTAAGTTCAGGCTAGACGATAATATTTCGTAGCTGTTTTATATAAGTGCAATGTAAGTCTTTCTCAGAGGCAATAGTCTTATTAGAGAGTGTGCGATTAAGTTTTACGAGAACCAATCCTACAGGTTTGAAATTTTAACTAACCGTTTAATAAAATTTTATCTTTTTCTGCAGTAACATCCGAAAATATTAGAATTTATTATAATTCTAATATTTCGTTCCGAATTTATTATAATGCAATATTATGATTACTACAGTATTATAGTACAATATTTAAACCACATTTCCTATTATTAAACTTGAGAATTCGAAACGACTTTTAAACGAATCATGAAATACAATTACCAATTACCATTTCTCATTACCATTCTGAAAGAACACTAAGTTTTACAATTCTAAAAGAATACACTAATTTAATACAAAAGAAAATATTTGTTTGTAGAATAGAATAAATGCTATTCATGCTTCTAATTTATATATCCGTCAATTTCAATGAATGCATTTATTGCGGGCAAGAAAATAATAATTATTTTTCCTATTATTCTTAATTAAATAATAAAACTATTTCAAATCTCAAACGATATTTCCAAGATTATTTCTTTAGAGGCAGCAACGCGCCGGGTACCAGATAGTATATAATATTTTAACATCTTATTTCAATCCAAATTAATTTCCAAAGATTTATCTTAATTTAGCCGATATCAAAGTAATTCTAAAATATTATCTTATTTTCTGATCCAACTCCATTTCTGTACTTAATTACTTCAAGAGAATATTTGTAAAAATTCTTAATCAGCGACTTCCACCATGCAAGTGATTGATAAGAGTTGCTGACTTAAATAAATAGTTTTCTTAAAAAAATATCTGCGTTTCCCCTGCTTAGACACTAAAAAATCCCTACAAGAAATTTATTAGCACTGTAGACAATATTTTCCCTATCAAAATATGGTATATAAGACGAGGGGATATGCAGTGCGTAATATGTAATTCGCAATAATGCATTTCTGTCGTTATAAAATATTTATTTCAAATATTATATATATATATATATATATATATATATATAATCCCTAACTGTATAGCATAAATCTTCAATCAAAAGATTTATTTGGGACGAAAAGACAAACAATTGAATCTCAAACCACTATTATGCCATAGATGCTCCAAATTAGAAGCTCAAAATTGTTTAAACATAGTTTTAATACTTTAAAAAAAAATTATATTTAAACTATCCATTTTTTGATTGTAGATATTTAAAATAAAAAAGGTCAAAATTTTTAAACATGTTTATTTTTTAACTTTCATTTTCATTATTTTTTAACTTTCATTTGTAACTGCTTTCTCTAATTCTTTCTTTTGTTTAATTATAATTCGCCTTTAATTTTTCACAAGTAGCTCTCAAATACGCCAATAGATGGCGGTATATGTTATAAAACTGAAGAAAGAAAAGAATTCATCGTAAATTATCATATTTCGATTAGAGAGTTACCAATTTAACTGATAAAGAGAACGTGACTGCAAACCTTAGGAAACAGAACTAGCAAATCAAGAAGGATGAAGATAATCCATTTGTCAATATCGGCCGATTACCCTCATGCATATTACATGAGTGTAACAAAACGGAACACGATTTCTCGATTTGTGTCCTTATCTCTTATTATGCAAGTGAGAAAGTCGATTGGCTAAAAATAACTCAGCTAATTTTCACCTTTTCATAGGTTGATAAAAATGTTCTATATATCGAATTTCAATAAGCATCGAGACCTAAAGCATGTATAATAAAGTTTTCTTTTAGTAAAAAAGAATTTTAGTTTTGATTTTCATATATAAGCTTGTTCTCCCTTTTAGTGAATATTATGTTATAAAACAGCGCTATAAAATAATGCATTTTTACCATAATTTCGAATAATTTGATTCTGAATTTCATTCATAAGCAGTGATTAGATCCTATGTTTGTTTATAAGTTAAATTGTTGCGAATATCATAAAATAAATTTTCATACATAGACATACAGAAAAAGACATTCGGATAAAACAAGAATTCAGCACAATATTTAGCAACATTACCTTTTATATCGTAGAAAATAAAAATATAGGGTGTTCTTAATTAAAAAAACATGGGAGTAGTTTGCAGTCAAAACAAGTCGAATACGCGAAATGAAAAAAATAGGAATTTGTTTCAGAGGGGGAAAAAGGACAAACACTTTTTGCCATCAAACGGCAGAATGTGCAAGAATTATAAAGTTATATACATTTGTAACATATTTACACTGAGTACAATTTCTAAAGAGCTTCACAATTATTATTTTGCACATTTTTACAGCAAGAAATATCAAGAGATAAGAAAGTTACAGAATAAATATTCCATATAATCATTTGCAAATATCATGTCATATCTCAAGATGGTGTATATATTTCAAGATGGCTATTTTTAAAATAGTGTAAAACTTTTTTTGTAGTGTAAAGCTTTTTTTTTTCAGTAGTAGAGGCCAAGCCACAGAAAAGCATCTCGTAGATTTAGTAATGGTGAAGCAATAAATACATGGGAAACGTAATCCAAGCTTTCATTAGCAGTTATAGAATGATGTCAAATGCATTTCTTTCTTCCTACATGTGTTCCATGCCTTTTTGTTCTGTTTGGTTGTGAAATTTGACAGAAATGTATGCTTGGAGCAAACTAATCATATTGCTTCGTTGGTAGTTCCATTTATTTTATTTTTTCGTCATTCGATTAATTATTTGAACGCTTTATAGTGTTTCTACGTTTTCTGATTATGTTCTCTTCACTTTTTTTAGAGATAAAAATTGTTTTAATAATTTTATCTATTAATCTTTACCCATTACAGACGTATAACAATTAATTTTTCAAAAATTTATTTTTTACAATCATTTATCTTAAAAATATTCACACCATCCGATGAATGGTTAATGCATTTCAGCTGTGGCGCCATAGGATAAAAGACCGCTCGCTATATATGTGTTTTTTGCGGAAACGGAGTTTGAATAAAAAGTTTCTATTTCTGTCTCTCTTTTTTAAACAAAAAAAGCTTGCAAAAGGCCAGGACAAACTCATCTTGATTACCTCGAATCTCGTTCGTAATTTGGAGCGGAACTTTGGTCAAAACAAATCTGTTTATAAATTTCTGTAAACCAATTCCATTTTTTTTCTTCTTTTTTTAATATTCCCTCTTAGTTTATTTACTCTTTCTACCTCCATGTTTCTCTGACATCATTTAGAAATGTATCATATGACCCTTATAAACTGTACAGTTTTCGGGAAGACATGCTGTTGTATTTCATGTCATCATTAAAATGACCATCAATTTGATATACACCAAATTCGAGAAATTCGCAAAAACATTCAGGAGAAGAATTTTTTAAATCTACTTTATGTAAACAGCTCTTTAAAGAATGATAATTTAAAAATGCCCGAATACTGTCCAGTAAATATACCCAGTTTATATTCAAAAAGATCCAATATAATAAATTCAGTCAACTATTTCAAATTCAACATATTAAGAAAATGTTTAAGAAAGGAATCTTTACAATCTACTTAATGTAAATAGATTTTACGAATACTAATTTAAAAATATTGAATGATGCATTACTTTATATGCAAACAGAATCAAAATGCTAGAAAATCACTGAACACTTTTGTAGTGATATCGATACTGTTCGCTCACTAGAAGCCGAGTCTGTAGTGATATCTTAATAAGCAGATAACATCTACGGGATTGAGCAATTGCTTTTGTCCTGTGGTTATGTTACTAGGCTTCAGACCAAAAGGTCCCGAGCTCTATTCTGAGCCAAGATCACCTTCCGGACTTTCAAGAGCTCTAATAATCCATAAAAATATGCAGGAAAGGGATTTTTAAAATTTAATTAGTGAAAGCAGTATTTTTATACAGTAATGATTTTAAAATACAATATAATGCATTATAGTATATACATAAAGATTAAAAATGCAGAAAAATGTTTTAAAAAATCAATGATGTGTATACAAAAACATGACATTATGATAAAAATAACAAAATATGTGTATTTTATTATTTATTATTAAAATAGGGAGTATTATATCCCATTTTGAGATTCCATTGACTGATAGATACGGAAAAATATTATATAATTTCGTCTTGTAACGTTTAATTAATGAAGTTTTTACTAAGCTATGTTTGTAGTCTATGAGATTCACCTTAAAAATACTTTGATGTCATTATTTCTGTCCACAAAGAAGAGAATGCAAGTAAAATCGAATAAATACTGGCTTCAAGCAAATAAACTTATATTTTACAGAGCAAATTTCTATATATATTTTGCAAAAGGCATAACTTTAAACATTACATAAAATGTACGAAAAATTCTTTTTATTGATTCGTAAAAGAAGTGCACTTGAAAATAATAATGAGTAAAAGAAAAGAAGGTTTATTGCAAGGATTTGTTTATTATTTCTACTAATTCATTGTGTTAAATGTCAATGTTAAATGTGATTGAGTTTAAATGTTAATGTTTTTTGTTAATTTTGGTGTTTATTTTAATGATTTTTATATAATTATTCAGAAAATTTAACTTTAATAAATTAATTTAATACAACAGTTCATTCCAGTTTTCAAATTCCATGAACAAAGGTACTTAAGAAAAAAGTGGGTTTATGATCTTAAGCAATAATGCTGAATATTGAAGATAACATAATTTTATATTACTTAAATATTAATCAAATATTATATTACTTATATAATATTTACAAAATTTTATTACTTGAATATTTAATCATTAAACAATTATGTTCCTATACTACTTTCGAAATTTTACATTACAATTAAATGTAATATAATGCTGGACAATGAAAGGATAATGCATTTGTTACAGGATTTTTGATTTATTTTTAAAGCTAGAAAAATATTAATATTGTAATTGTTCATCTAATGCAAATGTTAACATTCAGCAAACGTAAAATGCTATTGTTTGTATACTTCGCATCAGTATATAGAGTATATCAATAGAGCATTTCTACAGAGCATATCAATCGCTCTATATGTAAAGAGGAAAATTCACCACAATCGTGAGTTTCATATTATTCCACTTTAATCAGTATAGAAATATTTACTTAATGCGATTTAGAAAATACTGTTACCTTTGAATGCAAAGGAAACATTAATATCGAAGCTTTGTCATTCAACTAAATGTCTGTCATTTTCAAAGGCCTTTCAAATTTCATCCAATACGCTTATTATAACAGAAGCTGATTGTTCTTGGAAACCAAATGAGAACTCGAAAACTAATTTATGGAAAGCTAATCAAGAGCTGAAATTGCATTCATTTCCAACTCTGTTTGCGAAGTGTCGCAAAGCTCAAACGTTAATTTAAATTATTGGATTTGTGTATTAAACATCTTGTAATAAAGCCGGATGAAAATTGCTTAGTTAATTTGGAAAAGTAGTAGAAAAATTTTGAAATGACATTACTTCTACTTTTGAAATTAATACATTTTTGAACAATTTAAAACGTTATAATTATCGTTTTCTCGATTTTATTTGTTATTTCGGATAATTTATAAATTTATTCCATAACATGGGAATGTAATGGAATAAATTTATATCTAGAAAATGAACCATTTTAATTGTTACTTGGTTGTTTACTTATAAGCTGTTGTTTATTTATAAGACGTATACTTTCATTGAAATAATCTAAATGATGTAAGAATTATAATTTATAATGCAGGAGTCAATAAATTTACCTTTAAAAAGTACAATGCCCAAATTATCCTTTCCCCCGATTTCCTATATTTTCGTTATATTCGTAAAGCAATGACTAATATCATAGCTATTCTTTATTTAATTTTAAGATTATAGTTGCAGTTTCAGACAAAACTTAACAAAAAGGCTCAAAATTCATATTTGCGTAAAATATTCAATAAAGATGTAAAATACACGCCAAAGTTCTATCCATATGTTCATAGGACTATTTAGTAACTATTTGTGTTTACCAACACCATATAAGATAATTTGTCCTAACCCAAGATCAGTGATTTCATCTGAAGAAAGTGAGATAAGATAGGGGTTAGTCGTGAAAATAGAAGAAAGACCACTCTCTTTGGTTCTTCTTTTCCTTGATTTGAAATTCTATTGTTTTATAACCTTGCCTTCCAGTTTGCTTGTATTTATAAATACAAAATCAATTTCCTATGCAACATGTTAACTTGGTTATATAAGGTTTTTCTTTTGCATATAAATAAAAAATGGAAGTTTGTCTGCATGTCTCTTATGCCTTCCTAAATCGCTCATCCGATCGCGAAAAACTTGGTCAGCTTATAGTTTATGTATATGGGATGGTTATAGAAATAGTACAATTATCTAATTGTTTTAAAAAATTCGAATCTCAACCGCATCTATTTACCAGCGATTAAACTCCAAATAACTCGCTGTAAAGACAATAAATTCTATAGAAGTAGTAAATCCATGTTGAAGGTAAATATTTTGTAGTAATAGTACGAAAATTTCATGCAAGTCGTTCTCAGAGGTAACACCTTTATTGCAGATTATACTAGAAAGTTTTTGGGAGACCAACCCTGGAGTTTTTAAATTTTAATTAAATGTTAGCGTTTTTCGCAGTAAAAAGTTGCATAATTAATTTCGCACCATCTTAATTTACAAAAATTATCTTAACTATTTTAAGGTAGAAATATATTTTCTCTGTTTAATCAATTTTAAAAGAAATTGATTAAACAATTTTAATCTCATTTTCTAAAATTAAACATGAGAATTTTACACGAATATTAAAAGAATTACGGGATACAATAAGTAGTATCTCACATTGCCATTTTGAAAGAAGACCAAGTTTTACACTTTTAAAAGAATAAACAAATCTAATATATATTGTTCGTATACCATTGTGCCCTTCATCCTATTCCGATAAAACATTGCCAAATTACTGATTGATTGCACTTAGTGTAATTTTTTTTTTGGAGACAGCAATGCGCCAGGTACCAGCTAGTTGAAAACAAACAAGGGGCATTTCGGAGTTTTTCTCCCAATTTTCAATCTTGGTTTCATTACGAGGATATACTGAATCCTGGATTCATTTCCTAAACATCTCCTCCACACTCGTAGGCACAAATTTCAAAAGTACAATATAAACAATAAGTAGAATATAGTTTAAATAGGGTTTGGAATTTCATGATCCTCAAATCAAAACATTACTAAGACAAGTAAATGTATTAGAAACTTCAAGAAAACAACATTGTTCTGGATTAAATTGTCTAATAAAAGTTTTATCACAGATAAAGTCTTGCACGGCATTAGCGTACAAAAATTATGAAGTGCTAACTTTTGACGCTAATTTCACATTTTTTTTAATGCATCGTTTGATCCTTGGCGAGTTTCTTAAAGATTAACAAAAAATCACATTCCAAGCGTTTTTGAGTTATCGCATGTACATGTTTCTGAAACTATAGACTGATAGACAATGAAATCTTTGCTCTGTTTTCTTCAAAACTTGATAAGCGTTTTCAGACTAAGCATATTTAATATATGGAAAAAAATTATTTAAATAACTCACTACGTTTTGTAGTTACAGTGTTAATTTTTATTATGAATCAAACAGATAGACTTTCACGGAGCAAAGTTTACTCAAAATTTGATAGAAATGTACAAATTTGGTATAAGGATAGTATACCGAATTTCAATCGTCTAGATCAAAGTGTCTTTTGAGTAATCCTTCTCAAAGGCATGTATGTATGTGTTTCAAGTATGTCATACATGTATGTTTCAAAAAATGTGTTTTGAAACCAGAGTAGTCTAAAACAATGAGATTCATTAAAATATCGAGTGTAAATTTTAATGCTTATAGGACTTCTTCAATCCCTATTATTTGTTTATACTCCCCCTCAATATGTTTTTTATATATCCTGTTTGAATTTTCAATTGTTTATAAAATATTTTATATTGATTCACTCAAGTTCAAAAACATTGTTTTATACTTGTAATCGATGACTCTCGATGTTAATACATTTTTCAAATATTAATTCATTAATTAAATCAAATTAATTTTAATACATTAAATAGAGTTTTAGCATTTTGTAATGCAAATTAAAATTAACAGGTAATAGCTCAATGTGTAAAATGGAAGAATTTCGGTATTTTTCAAGTGCAAGCGAAAAATGCGAGACCAGTTCTTGCGAAAATCTATAATTTTTTTTATACTTAATATTTTTTTTGAAAATCTTTTAATAAAAAAGTAACTGAAAAAATGTTTTCTTTGTTGACCTAAGTAAGAATTTAATTTTATTTTTTTGTAATATTTGTTTCATACTTCATATGAAAAATAGTACTGTTTGTGATTTCAATTTGTAAAGTTACTGACCAAAGGCATTTTTGCTCCTGAAGAAGATAAAAAAATATGACTTTTCATAATCAGTCAAGCGACACTGACTGATCGCTACATTGCCAACTAAAATCATATTAATAAATGTTTAACAAAACATGTATGGGAAGAATAAAAGTTGTTGAAACTAACATATATAAATAAATACACAAACGCATATTTTACACAAAAGGGAACAATGCCAATTAGAAACATTCAAAATATACCTCTCACTTCCGTATGAAACCACAGTTTTAGACATTCCAAATATTAAACAATGAAATAGGTTTTAATCTGTTGTTTGGAAATTTGGATAATGTATTTAGAATATTAGCTCGTTCAAAATTATAGGGATCATTTGTATAACATCAAAGTAATTTATTAAATACCAATGCTTTACAAAAGCAATTTAGAATTTTGTTAATAGAGTTATTTGGAAATTTCTAACTTTTGATTCCGGCATAAATGAAATATTGGAATTTATTTTGTGGGAGGATAATTATTAACTGAAATTGTTCCAGTTTAAAGTTATGTTTCTCATCGTTTAAATGCCTAATTATCAGTTTAGAGGAACATAATTGTATATTAGTTTCTTTTAACAAATATAAATTAAAGAATATAATATAAACTCAACATTCATTACTTTCTATAGGCTAATACACAATAATTCACTTTGTTAGACTTGTCGTTGTCAGAGATTGAAGAACAAATAAAAAAAAATTTAAATAGCTTAAATTCAAAAAAATGAAGCGATATTGACTTGTTATTGTCAGAAATTGAAATAAATAATTAAATAACGTAAGCTCAAAAATTAAAAATGATACTAAACTTCATGTACTCTAAATTTCAGTAGCGAATTTTTTAAAAAGTACATTAATAAAAATTCATTTTTAACTTCATTTTATTCAAATGAAAAATATCAAAAGAAGATTAACACGCAGAATAGTAGGTAAGATTTCTTTTATCGGTACTATCTCATTTATTCTATTATATATTTAATTGTGCATCATTAAGTATATTCCTTTAACAAACAAAGTTAAGAAAGAATGCATTACTGTGTTTACGATTGATTCCTGGAAACCGATTATTACACAAGTATCAGAACATCGAATGTCTATTTATGACATCTTTTACATGACTGACTGAAGTCAAAATTAGACAGAAATACTAATGTAGTCAAAATGTAATTCAACCTTTGCACTTTCAAATTATTGCATTTATATGATTTTGAAAACACAATCAGACAGACTATCAAAACCTTTTGCGGTATTGGCTCCAAATTTGGTAAATATCTACCTTATAGATGTAGTGTTTGGTTTAATATATTTACTCAGCCTATGGTTCAAACAGTAGCAATAGTACCAAGAATGAGCTTCGCTTATAAAAACAAAATATTTATTGATAAAACATAATCTCACGTGCAACTAGCATAAGTGAGTGAGAAAATAAAAATAAAAGTAATTATTTATTGACGATACAATCTTTATATAGTCAAAAATTAATTGACGATTGATATACTATAACCGCCGCATAGTGCCAAATTTTATACATCCTGCCATCATTATTTTATAATTATCATTCTAACTTATGTTCGGGAAGCCGAGGAAACAAAATTTTTCTGGTTGGATTTCGTTCAAGATTTAAACAAATTGAAATGAAATAAACCGATTTGTGGTAAATATCACGAGTCATCTTACTTATGTTTGTTTCTAGAAGCTCAAAGAGTTTTATTTATTGTGCTTATTGACAGGCAGATGTAATTCTGTAAACGTACTTTAAGGACTCGGAGAGAGACATGCTGATTGGTCAAAGTTTCCAAGTTTGAATTTTTTGTCGAATACAATAGAATACAATACATTCTCCTTGTATATTTCCTATATAAAAAAGTAATATATAAGAATGTTCACTTTCCCAATTTAAATACTTTCGCCTTAAAAGTTTACTTATACATATATGAAAATGATCAAATGATTAAAAAAACTTTTAAATTCTAATCTTTCATATTTTTTAAATATATAGCTTTTGTTCTGCTATTATAATTATTCACTATTTATTGTTTCAATAATTTAAAATATATATTTAATGTAATGTGTTCACTCAAATAATGATTTAATAACTGATTCCCAAGGCATAGATATTATGCATTTATTATCGAAAAAGGCTACAAATGAATTATGTTTTTAATTATTTGACTCAATAATACAACTAAAAATTACGAAGTTTTGAATTGCAATTCATTAATCAGTGGCTCCAGAATGTAATAATATGTGTTGATGAGCGAATTCTCTACAAGATGATCATTGAAATGGTTTAAAATTGACTAAAAAAGTAATATTCAAAGACTTATAACTTGGTCAATTTAAATACCAAAATATTTAACTTATTTTATTTAAAATGTGAACGCATCAAAGATATGTTTTTACATATGGTCCATGCTGGGATTGGAAAGTTCTATTATGATATCAAATCTTTTACTCTATTTTTCTTCAAGTATTTCTTTGATTGTTTCGCTACTTTACAATAAAAGCAATTTTGAATTTCTTGCCAACAAGTTTATATAAGAAACATCATCTTTCCATATTTTAATTTTGCTTTGTTTTATAAAGTTTTCCTTTTTGAAGATAAAGAAAAGTTATTTGTGACCAATAATGCTATTTTGAACTGTAGCTAAATTATGGGCATACATCTACATCGTGAATTACTTTTATCTCCATATTTCCTCTCCAGATTTACGAAAAGAAATTATCTCTAGAGGAAAAGCTACATTAAATAGTGAAATATTGGCGAAATTGGTTTCTAAGCTTTGAATCGTGCGACCCTTAAACCAAAAATTCCATAGAAAGGCATTATGACATAAAAGTTTGAGAAAAAAAAAACCTTGTTTTAAATTGATTTAGTGAATTCAACATAAAATGATGACAAACCAGAAAAGGTTTATTTTTTTAAAAAAATCTAAAACACAACTAAGACAACACAGCACATGTTAACAATAAAGATGATGAATTAGATCTAATTGCAAGTCTGATTTGAAAAATATTTATCTACTAGACGCCTTTGGCGACCAGCTGGTTCGCAAAGAGTAATGGGGTCTAAGATTTTCAATTAAATACATGTGTGCCTTGCTCTCTTTATAATTTCTCTGCCAGATATATTTAAACTTCGAAAGTCACGTAACACTGATTTACTAAATTAATGATATAGATGTTGCAAACGATCATAGAAACCTTTGTCTTGTATTTCTTTTTTAGAAAACATAACATTTAATATTTATTTAATTTCATCCAATCATGTGGTGAATGTTACATTTTTTTTTCGATTTAATTTGCAGTCATAGTTAATTTATTTTTTAATTTGAACTTCTGTCAGTATGATTTCAACAGTTTAATAAAAGCTTTTTTTCCCTTTGCTCGTTTATTATTTATTTTAGAAAATATCACATATTATATTTCTTTTATTTTATCCAGTCACGTGCTAAAAGTTGCATTTCTTTAGATTTAATTTGTAATGATAGTTGTTTTTTTTAGTTTGAACTTCCGTCAATAGGATGGCAACATGCTGATAAAACCTAATTTTTCCCCTTGACGTGCTCGTGCAGATTAAATTTTATTGTTTTGTCCGAAATATATTGTTGTAAAACATGGTTAAAATATTTCTTTAAAAATTCGTTAAAAATAGAAGCTTAAGTTATACATTAAAACAAAGATACCATTAGAAAGCTAATTTTTTAATCTTTAAATTGATGTAAAAATGTGCAATAATATGTTTGGAAGTTATAGCGGAAAATTGTCGAAATTTCGCTTGAATTTTAATTAAAAATTCTAACTAAAAATTCGGAAAAAAGGTCCGAGGTGGGTGCACATTCCCAACCTCCAAGGTATACATGTACCAAATTTGGTAGCTGTAGGTCCAACGGTCTGGTTTGTAGAGCGCCAACACACACACACACACACACACACACACACACACACACACACGCACGCACGCACACACACACACACACACACACACACACACACACACACACACACACACACACACACACATTGAGCTTTATTATAAGTATAGATGTCTGTCCAAAATCTGCCAGCTTATGCTGTCTGAAAAAACCAGCGAGAGTGGTCTCCCCAAAATTGTCTTGCATACTTTCTAATAAATTTGTCATGCCAAGTTTATTGGTTGGTTCTGTGATGTTTCTTGTCTCAAAGGTCACATTTGGCCATGCTTTTCATGCTAGAGAATAACTTACATGGCATTGGCGTATTTTAAATACAATAAATTAATTTTTGATGAGAAAATAGAATTATCATGTCATCTGATAATTCTATTTACTGAATTATTTACTGAATTTATCATGTCGTCTTTTGCGAATTATTTGCCTATTAATCCTTTGTATTATTAGTATCCGAAAATCTAATTTCTGCCAAAGCGCGTTTTTTTTTAACCATTTGATACAAATTAACTTATAGACAAAAATTCTATACTTAATTTGATGTATTTAACTAATTGTGTTTTTGATTTAACGCGTTTGCATGTTTCTGAAAGTATAGGCCAACAGATTTTTAATCCATGGGTAAGTTGGATTAAATTTGACAGATGTCTACACTATAGAAAATAAATCGATGCAACGAATTTTATCTACCTAGCTCTCTTCGTTTGGAAATAAGCGTGTTAATTAATTTTATCTACCTAGCTCTCTTCGTTTGGAAATAAT
>JAPMOQ010027556.1:1667502-1682986 GCA_026543055.1 Argiope trifasciata | reverse complement strand
AGTATGGCTATAGATGGCAGCACGTTACCGCTTGAAAATTTAAGTAGCCATTATGGCGAACTAATAAAGTTTTATGTTTATGCTGTTATAGGTTTATAATGTTATGTATGTATATATGTTTGGTTTTTCTAAATAAATTTGTCAAAAATATTGAACTTCAACACACTTCAATCTTTACCTTTACTTTACCTTTGTATAGAATAGTTCCCTTTCCAAACTCTAACTTTGTTTAGAATAGTTTACAATGGTGCACGTTAACCGGTTATCTTTTCACCAATGGTTTCACAAATTTTCTTATGGCATGTATTGTTTGATAAATCACAATTGAAAATTTAAATCTTCGAGTTAGCTTCGATACCTGTTTTCTCCGAGCGGAGCTCGGTCACCCGCTGGTATTAATATAATTATAAATTGCATTTTAAATTTACGATTGTTGTTTCTTATGGCACTTGTCATTGACAAGGCCGCTAAGGAATTCAAAAGAAATAAAATAAAAAAGATCAAATTGCGATTATCTACAAAAAGGAATTAAATTTTTATGCTTTAAATAAATAATTGTCTTTGGAGACTATTGGTTTACAGAATTATATTAGCTAAATTTAATTCTAATAAAATCATTCACACGTATTTTCGTGACCATCTATATAAATAATGCTGAATGTTTGTCTGTATGTCTCTAATGCGCTACCATATCGTTCATGCAATTCCGATAAAACTGCGACTACATATTGTTTGAACCTACGCGAATGTTATACGTATAATACAATCATTTAAAGTGTAAAAAATATTTTCAGATCTATTTACCACTTCTTTTAACCACTGATTAACCACCAAATAACTCGCTAAGGGGACACAACCGATTCATTAATGATGCTAAATTCAGTCTAGATGTAAACATTTCGTAGTTATTGTACATAAATGATATGCAAGTCTTTCTCTGAGGTAATAGTTTTATTAGAGAGTGTGCGAGAAAATTTGAGGGGAACCAATCCTATAGGTTTGAAATTTCAACAAAACATCTATTAAAATTTTATCATTTATTTCAGTTAAGGAAATGAAAAGTTTTAAGGAAACCAGTCCTATAGGTTTGAAATTTTAACAAAACATGTATTAAAATTTTAGTGTTTATTTCAGTAACTTCCGAAAATATTATAGAACAAATAATTTTGCACTATCTTAGATTTGAAAAAAATTCTCTTTTCAACTATATTCAAGATTTTATGGTATAAATATATTTTCTATGTTTAATCAATTTTAAAAGAAAATATTTTAATCACATTTTCTAAAATTAAACTTGAGAATACTGAGCGAATATTAAACTTATCCTGAGATACAATAAATAGTTCTATTCATTTCCATTCTGAAAAAACATCAATAATTCCAATTCTAAAAGAATACACAAATCTAATACAAAATAAATATTATTTTGTAGACTTGTAGATTAGAATTTTAAAAATAGAATAAATACTATTTATGCAAATATTGTATGAAACAATGCAAACGGCTTGAATTTCAGACAATAGTTAATTCTTAAAAATCTAACTAAAAAGAGTACGTTTTTCTCTCCAAACGTATATGTGCGAATTTTAGTAAATGTGGTTCAAATAACCTAATTTTTAATATGTCAAAGGTTTTTACGCAGATTATGTCTAGAAATTCTTTACATAAAATTAATCAATTAATTTAAATAATTTTCTGAATATCATTTATATGAAAAGACAAAAAAAGACACACGTATGAGCTATAATATTTCAAATATGAACAATTTTTTACAATGTTCCATCTTTATAAATATGCGAGAAGTAAAATAAAAACAGGAAAATTCCAAGGAATTTAGCTCCAAACGATAATTATTACTAAAACAGTTCTTCTATTAAGCGTTTTGTCTATTTTATTTACAAATACATTTTTTATCATTGAGGAATAACCGTTAAGAAAAAATTCAAGTGATAACACTTCTTGTGAGCTATAAAATGCAATGTATCGTAACAACTTCAATAAATCTCGTCACACAAAGAAAACTTCCAGTTTATATCTATAAAAATCAAAAAGCATGAAAAATAAAATTTTTGTTCTTTCAACAACTTAGAATTCTGAAGCATTAAAATAAAAACTGCACAAATGTTTCCACGGGCTGAAGTGGAATCCCAAATTTTCATTTAAAGGAACAAGCAAACTCAAAAGCGATTCCGATTAAAATTAAAATTCAATGCATGTTCTGACATGTTAATCGAATGGCAGTCTTGTCACATTACTGAAGATCTCAACATATCTATATAACATCAGAAACATAACTTCATTTATTTTATCTGAATATCCGCATTTCAACAATTTTATATACATACATAAAATACTTGCACGGAATGTTTTTAAGTAAAAGATATCGCAGTAAAAGTACTTTTGAAAATGGATATTGGTAAAGCTAGCGAAGCGGAAAAAATCGCTATTACGAAAACTGATTCTCCAGTCAAAAAATATAATGCAAGATAATGAACGTGTAGAAGAAAAGAAAATTAACACAACATTGAGTTAACCATTGCAGCGTTTCTCTGGAACACGTTGTTAAGAAGTGTGTTTTTTAAGCGTATAGAGATGAATATTTATTAACTTGTGTATTATTTTAAGCAAATCTGCAATTTTGTTCATAAAATTGGTTAGAATAATTAAGACTTTTTATTAGAAAATAAAGTTCATTGCAAAAAATTCAAAAAGCAAAAATAATTAAAAATTAATATTTTTTAAATCTTTAATTAACATTCATAACATAAAGATGATTTTTACAGTATCTTAAAACGTTAAAAAATTACCTTTTGTGTTATACAATTTTTTTTCTTTAAAATTTTACAAATTTTAATAAAAGCTAATTTAATTTGATGCACGCTTTGTACAGATTATATTGTTATGCCTTTTAATGCGTAAATGGTAAAATAATTTCATTATTTTATCAAATTATTAAATGCAAGAGCTTTTTTCAATATTAAAACCAAAATTAAATAATCGTTTTCTTTACAAAGTAAAATTTTTGCTTCGGCATTTTTTTTTTTTTTTGCAATATACACACTTTTCAATTTGCACACCCTATAATTTCAAGCATATTTACATTTATGTTTTCAGTCCTATGAAAAAAAAAAAGATAAAAATTTAAAAATAGTACATATATTCACTATTCATCATGTAACAGCTAAGAAAATATATATCGCAGCAAACATGCTGGTATGCAAATGTGTTAGGTTTTAAAAATACGGTCGTAAATGAATCTTGTCTTCATTATTCATTTTTTCTAACCATTAGCAACAATAATATATTAAGGACTACGACAATCCCAAATTAAAATAAGGTTTTTTTGGGATAATTTTGTTTATACTACAAATATTATATCATATCATATCTTAATAAGCAACAGATTTTTGAATTGAAAGTACGCTGGTATACGTAGAAATGCCTGCTGTATAATAGATATTTGATATTCTAATGTATCATCTGGCAAAGCACGATAACTGATACTTTTTAAATTTTCAAGCTCAAAAGTTTAGAAAAATATTGAATGCAAATATGAACTGACTTCGCATTAATTCATTTCAACTCCGTGCATTACTATCCGCTCAAAATCACTCTTATCTCTATTAATCAGTTAGATACAACGAACAACATACTTTAAAAAGAAAATGTAACATACTAAGTTATTCTCACAAAGCAAAAAAGTGTTCGATTTAAGGTGCCGGACTACTCTAAAAACACGGGGTATCAAACAAATTGGCGTTTTTTTTAAATTGTTATTTTTTTTTTATTCTTTCAGGCTTTCCTCTTTCCAAAATAATTTATCTTTTCTAGCAAAAGGAAGACTTGACCTATCATGCGGGGAAATTTGAAAAAATGTAAGAAAGATGTGTTAGTTTACAACAATACAATGGAGTTTTTTTTAATTTTATGGCTAAAATGTTTTCTAATGCTGAATGATTGTTTAAAAAATTGTATTTTCAACACTTTAACTAATTTCATACATTTCTAAAGGAACTAACAATTTCCTTTACCGATTCTACACCGAAATAGAATTTAATACTAATTAAACATTAAACTCCAGAAGCCAAGCAATATTATTGATTTTCGGTAATTCAAACTCATTAACCCGTCGCAGACTTTTCTGAATTTGAACAATTCATGTCACAATTAGCCTTTAATGTCCAATGTAATTACTGGAAAATGCATTACCTTTATTAATTCAAAGATTTTGATAATTAAATGTCTAATCGCTCAGTATTTACCATTAAAATTGCTGTTGAAGCGTCCCTCTATTTAGAATGGAAAGTCATTTACTTCTTTTAATAAATGTCTGTCTAATTTCTACTGAATTGTCGACAGAAACTTTTAAAAGTATGTTTACTTTCTAAAATTTAAGGTTTTCAAGAAATTGAAATAACTTAAAGGAACAGATATTTCTCAACGATTTATGTATATTGCTAATATGGTCAATAAACTCTTGGACATTAAAATATTTTTGCTGTCTTATTTATATTAGAGGGCGGTTATAATTAATCTTCCCCTACAAGCCCCATCCTACTATGCAAAAACGGATCGATGGGTTGCAACAAAATTTGGTAAATAGATTATACACGAGATGCGCTCAAAGAATTTTGAGAAAAAAAATAGTTCCAAAATGTCCACCATAAGGCGCTAAGCGAAATCAGAAACAATATGAAAATACAGACCAAGAATTAAAAGTAATGAAATAAAAAACCAGGTAAAGCTGGAAACTGCATAACTCTTCATGTGGTAAGCATCATAACTGATCAATTACATTTTGCTGTTGAACACACTTGAACACATTGACTTGACATTTTGCAGAAGAATGAGTGTAGTCACACGGAGCATTTTTCTTTCCCTAGATACTAATAACAATTGTCCCTCTAATGCAATTTCTTCCTAATCTGTTCTTGTTTCTGCAAACTGAGTTGCTTTTTTTCTCTTTCTGGAACAGTGTTCTGTTATTTTTTTCTTTTATCTTTACATAATGTGGTCGATGACAAGGTGGTCAGAAACTAGTCAATAAATGTTAATATTGTTCCTGTAATCCGTTTTACTCATTTTTTGCATTAAATTTATTCTTTTTCATTAAAAGGAGCCAGCTGGTGCACATTTTGGAACATTTTTTTTTCTTTCAAATTCATATAGCGCATTTCACGTATAGTCTATATACACAAAATATTTTTTCAATCCATTCACTTTTCTGTTTTGTGGGATACTATTTATAGGGTAAGTTTAATTATAACCACGCAGTATACTACTGAAAAATGAGCTTATAGCTCAATAATTTCATGATAAGAAATAAGATTATTACTAAAAGTCTTGCTATAAATGAATCCTTCATTCATAGCTGGTATGATGCTTAATAAATATCTGTATATATAAAAAATCTGAAGTAGTAAACCTAAGGAAATAAATAATCATAATCATGAATTCAAATTAAAAAATAACGATCAATCAAAGAGTAAAAATATATATTATCTGATTTTTTTTAAAAAAACAATGCGTACTCTCTATTTATACAAATGACTCCCTGACTTCTGAATAAATTTTTGAAAACAATGTAATGCAAATTATTCATTTCGTGAAGTAGTAAATTAAAGGAAATAAATAATAATAGTTATGAATTCAGATTAAAATTTAACAATAAATTAAAGAGAAAAAATATATATTTCTCCCTACTTATACAAATGATTCCTCGTCTTCTGAATAATTTTTTTTACAAAAAAGAATACTTTTTAAATTATCCTTATAATAAAATAATGACTGCTAATAATTCCTAAATAATATATGGACTGTAAAAATATTTGTCATATCATTATTTCATTCGACCCTTAAGAACAACAAAAAAGTCGACTTTATTTACTTAAGAAAACTTAAGAAAACAAAATGGCGTAAATAATAAAGAATACAACTTATCATCCAAGCATGTGTAACTAACTGTACACAACTTCTGTTACCTGTTATCAGCTGTATCTGTAGGGTGGTATATATGATTATACACGAGATGCAGTCACGGAGTTTCGAGAAAAAAATAAGTTTCAAATGTAATTAGAGGTGTTTTTTTTTCCAAAAAACATTTATTATAACACAATAAAGGACCAAAACAAAATACAGAAACAATATTAACATTTTTTGACTAGTTTCTAATTCCCTTGTCATCGAACCGCATTATGTAAAGGTAAGGGAAAAGTAATGTAATCTGTTAGAGGGGGAAAAACTGTTCAGTTTGCAGAAACAAGAACATATTATTACGAAAGTGTACAAGAGAAGTAGTTGTAAATCGTATCCAGAACAATGCAGGGAAAGGTGAGGCATGTGGCTACCCTCATTTACCTGCAAAATTTCAAGTCGATGGACAATATGATCAACAGTAGATTGTAACTGATTAGTGATGCTTGGCACATGAAACGTTATGGAGTGTTCTTTAAATCATTTAACGTCGCAACACCGTCTTAACAAGATACCGTCATTATTATGGTCTGAAACATCGACATAAACCCTGACAACGACTGCAAACGTTTCTTATCCCTAACCTGTACTACATAAAGCTTCTTCTTCGCGAACATGCAAGTATCGCCATTTTTTCCTAGAACTGTCAGTTTTTCCTCGGTTTTACTTTTTATTACACATAATTCTTGTTCTAGATTGTTAATATTATTTCTGTATTTTATTAGGTTGTTCGGAAAGTAATTTCGTTTTTTCCCGACAGAGGATTTAATTGCATTTTTCGCACCCAATTTCATACTTAAACCGCAAAATCATTTTATGTTTTAAGAGCTGATGTAGCAAGGCTTGAGTGTGAAAAAGTGCAGCTGATTCTTTGCAGTAGTTTTTAGATGGTGCCCTTTTAAATATGGAGAGCAATAAACAGCATTTTCGTCATTTTTTTCTTTTTTGCTATATAAAAGGTAAAAATGCTGTCAAGCCAGAAATAAATTAGCCAATATGTATGGAGAAGATGTGTTAACAGTACATCAGTACCAGAACTGATTTGTAAAATTTTTCCTTCAAATGAGGAGGCCAAAAACCACCTCGATCAGTTTTTTTTACAGCAAAGACCAAAACTTTTATGAGCGTGTAATCATGTTACTACCAAAAATATGGCAAAAGGTATTAGATCATAATAGCAATTTTATAATTTAATAAATAATTTATTCATTAAACGAAAATTTCTTTTCATTTTGACAAAAAAAAAAAAAAAAAAAAAACGAAATGACTTTCCGAACAACCCAATAGTTTGGGCATTTATTATGTTAAATTTGAGGCTTTTCCAAAAACAGAGTCCTCTGGTGAAAGTTTGGAACTAAAAAGAACTTTTTTTTGAGATTTCACGAGTTTATCTTGTATATAACTTATATATAAAATTTCGCTGCAAAGCGGTCAATTGTTTGCGTTGTATGATACTGTTTATAGTGGAAGTCCAGTCCTAACCACCCTGTATATTAGGTCGTTAGCAATATATGAATGTCATGTTTATTGATTATTCTGCTTACAGATAGAAATAAATACAAGATAAAAATAGAAGATACTGCGCCTTAAAAATTATTTTAAAAAATTCTCATTGTTATAAACTATTTATTGTTAAAATCCAAGAAAATTTGATGCTGTAATAAATCTAACACAAATACAAGATCATTTTCCTCACATAAAAGGCTATTATTACCCATCTGCATTCACACATACATATATAGACATTGTCATCTTCAAATTTTTTAATCATAACCATCAGTATTTAATATTCTAAAGAACATAGAGCAATAATAACCTTCTGAATAGGATCTTTTTATTAACTTGATATTATACAATCTATTAAATTATAAAATAATTGGGAATTGTTTCGATATGCAAGAACGTAGAAACTAACTATTGTTTTCTAATTATTTTTTCACAATTCATTAGTTGATTAGATAATTCAAAATAAGACATTTTAACTGTTCTTAATAATAATATGTACTTTGACAGTAAAGTACTTAACGAGTATAATGTAGATTTTTTAAACAATTTTTTATAGTGTATAAATGATAGACAATAATAAAATGGCTTATTCAGAATTAAAATTCTGTTAATAATAAAAGTCAATGTTCAGTAAAAATCTATTACAAGTAGGAATCACAAAGGATCATCATGTAGCCTTTAAAGATGTGTTAAGTGCTTCAATATATATTAATTCTGAAAAAAAAAAGTTTTTGTAAAATTGAAAACAAAAACATTCTCTAGCAGCTAGTAATTCGGAAAGAGCTTTTTATCAGCTTTTAAATTGAAATGCTATCTAATGTTATCAAAATAATTCTATTTTCAAATTTTTTTTGGAAACTGGTTGAAATTCTTAATGAGTATAAATGTGATTAGTCTGTTGTTATCATTCCAAAATAAAATTTTAAGAAGAAAGAACAGCTCTTTAATTGAATATCATTACAAAAGATAACAGTTTTTTCTGTATCGTGCTTGCAATTTTCTTTATTCTTCATTTCATTTAAGTTTTTTACTTAATTTAATTATAAAATAACAAAGTTATGCAGAAAACATTCAAACTATTTTTTTATATTTCTGTTAAATTGACATTACATTGGTTTCAAGAAAATAGTAGCAAAATCAAATAATGTTTGTAGCCTTCTTATGGTGTATTATAATATGCAACATAGCTAATTTAATTCATTGTTTGAAAACTAAATACACAAAAGAAACGATTTTGTTTCAGTTAGAAAGCTATCTTCCATGAATTGTAAATGAGCTTATGAGTCGAAAGAACTTTTAAAAATCGATATTTCGCATTAGAAATAAAAAAGTACGATTTCCTTTTCCCTCAATAATAATATAAGTGTTAGAATTTGTTTTGCAATAGCATTGTGATCCATTGCTGGTAAAGCTAACAACTTATATCTACGTATTACAATAATAAATTTATGTTGGAATAAAGGGAAACATTAAAATAATGATTGCATTAATTGTTTGTAAAACAATTTATTATATGTTAGTTATATGTCATTTAGACATATAACTGCCAAAGAAAACTATAAGTAAATTAAAAAAATAAGCAAAGTAAAAAGTAATACAATGGAATCAAAATTACAACAAATAGAAAAAGAATCCGGTCTGAAGATTTTCTCAAGGGTCACCCTCAGGCAAGAATTCAAAATAAGGTTTTTTTTCTGTGAGGCATCGGTGGACAATGGTCAAAAGTATTGATACCTCGTGACCCGAAAATTAAGGCCAAAGAGAAACATCAATTTAATAGCAAAGACACAAAATAACATTAAAATCATCATCAAATGAAGTACGAATACATACAAAAATATATGAAATAAACTTACATAAGAATATACAATCAATAATTAAAAAAAGGAAAGAACGCACCAGCAACAGGAGAAGAAATTCCAACTATGCTATCCTTCCTCTCCGCTATCCGTTATCTGATTTGATTACTGTGATAAAAAATAATAAATGGAGGTTCTGATCGCCATCTATTGATTTAGTAACATTTTTTTTGTGCTATAATTTATTAATTTCAAATTTTAGAGTGTGACTCTTTATGGGGTATGACTTCGGGACACCAACAAACAGAATTTTGTGGGATCATACAATTATAAGTGCATGATATAAATACTAAAACTTCAAATATTCCTTGATTTGTTATCAAATTTTTGAAACAAGGGGTGATAAATATACTTATCAGAGATCATTCAGGAGAAATCAAAAGTGAAAGTATACTGAGCGTTAAGGGTAAAAATACTATCAAATGTTCACTTATAAATATGCTATTCACTTAATTTCAGGTAATTTAAAACAACTTTAATCAATTTTTAGCTAGATATCGGCCTTTTATGTCTGACAAAATTTTGCAGCTCATTTTGCATTTGATGCGATGTCTAAACAGATTGCTACCTTGTATAAAAATGAAATTATTGCAATCTAATGCAGTTTTATTAATAACATATCCACCATGTTTTGAATACAGAAATAAATGCCATAAATTGCAGCATTCAAATAATCAGAGCATCGACAATGCGAATTTTACGAAACTCCATCTGCGTCCATAACTCGTTCAGATTTTTTTAAAAATAAACGTTGCAATCAAATTAAATCAATTCAATAATAAATACTGAAAATTAAATATAAGAAAAAGTTAGATATAATGCACACAATTTAATGGCATTTTAATTCTCAAAACTTTTTCGAAAATTAAAATTCAATGGCAAATCCTGGAACTGAATGTCATTAAATAAAACCTTGCAACTTGCATGACAGTGGTGAGCCTATTTATCACTTTCAAATTTAAATAAAATTTAATAACAGACTTAAGGAATTTCTGAACTATTAAATTAACCCAACTGAGTATCAAGCATCTAATCATCATATTTATCATTTTAAAGTACTTTTTGAGCTTTCATTAAAAATTTTCGCAGGTGGTAGGTATATGTACCAGAGGACTATAAATGATTAAATCAATCTAACATTCTAGTTTTATTGCAGTATCCTACATTTACATGACTATTTTCAATGCAGAATCTTATAAATATTAAATACTTCGTGTTCCTTTCAAAAGTAAAGGAGCCAGGAGAGAAATCACAAATTCTCATTGCATAAATTTGAATTCCTAACCCATATTCTGCGATATCACCATTAAAGGGAAAATAACATATTGTTTTAATAATAACATATATTGGGAAAATAACATAACATAAACATATTGTTTTATACATTGAGAGACTCATGGAAAGAGGATGAAGTATTTAACATCGCTAAACCGTTAATATGCTTATTATTTCTTTCCATTTTGGGTGATACTATGCCTTCTGGATAATTAAATTATACAGTTGAAAACAATTATACAATTAAAAAGTTCTGTTTTTGCGGAAACAACCTATGATTTCATTTTCATTCATTCTGGAGGAACGACATATTTCTACTTTCCTCTGTTTGATAATATTTTTAAAGTTGTTCCAACTCCTATATGTTTATCTCCTTATATCTTTATAATTTATAGAAGCAATATTGAAACAAGACACCTTCTTCCAATTGAAATACTTTGGGTCAGACAACAAAATATTTATCAATTAAACTAAATTTGAACACTGTATTCCTCTTTGGCATTTTGCAAACATATTTGCAGATTAAAAGATTTTATCCTAAAATAAATAAAATTTGTACTTCAAAGAAGATTTTCATTTAAGGCAGAGTGTTCTAATATTGTAAAGCCAATTCAAAATGTTGCTGATATAAACCAAACGTAACAAAAATTGCAAAAAATTATTTACTTACAAAATAAGTTGAATCAGTGAAAATTGCGAAAATCGCTAAAAGGATTTTCATGAATGATTAGGAACATTGAGAAGTTGATGTCAATGATTAACTTCAAAAGAATTGAGTTGATAAATGATTGCGAAAGATATTGGCAGTTGATGTCACAGTCTACTATATTATCGAACATGCTTGATGATATCAAAACTACTTTTGATGCCAACAAAACGACTATAGATCAAGATATAAGATATATCGTAATGTCTGTAGGCGTAAGTGATAAGCAATGAGTGAGTTTAGTTAAACCTACAGAAAAAAAAATCATATGAATTCAGATCTGGATGACAAGGTGGTTACGAAATAGGCTTCAAATGCCCATCCCATCTCTTTGAATATGAAACATCGAAATGATTATGCAAAGGCAATGCCACGCAAATATCAAAGGCCTCTCTGTACTGCAGCCCCCTGTGGTAACATTTCTGTGAAAAAAAGTACATTTCTCCATTCAGGCTTTCGAAAGCAAGGATTACCCAAAGAAATAACGAAAAAATTTGCCCTGGCGTTGATTCTAAACCTCCACTGAGATTGCCATAATATACTAGCATTATTCATAACCCACGTGTGTACATCATGTATGTTGGCAATCCCTTCTAGACTTAGAACCTTTAAGCATTTTTCAAGATATCACCCTGTCAACGTAGTTTGCAAAACCATATTTCAATGCAACTTTAGTTCTTTCTGATATCTAATAACAGTCACCGGAACTTGTTGGTCTAATAATGGAACATCCTGTATAAAAATCCATTTGAAAAGAAAAAGAGTTTAAAAATAAAAGTATCGTATGCAATTAAAAGTAGTATAAAAATTAACATTTCATGCGTGTTAATTATTTATGCATATTTTCTTATTATAACTGTAATTACTTTCGTAAATGTTCGTATTTACCTCTCCTTCTCGGATTTTGATGTCACGAAATCGGCCTTTCTCATGAACCACAAGTCGCATATCCCCTTTGAGCATGTAGAAAAACTGAAAAAAATAGATATTTATTGTGAATTGTTTCGAAATACGTACAAAAAAACTGAGAAAGAAAAGAATCAATACAAAAGGGCACTTTTTTTCCAGATTCATTGCACTTATGTTTCCAAATCCATAATGTTTTATTTTCTCGTGCACAATGAATATCATAACCTCTCACGCTACATTCCGCGCATTCAAATGATAAACTACAAAGCTTGGATTTCTTTAAAAAGAAGCCATAAATCCTAAATTTTCCCAATGTCTGCACATATAAGAATATTCGTGGCACGTCTGTGAATCGTAATTCAAATATATATTATTCTTAAATAAAACATACTTCGGTGATTGAAAAGAAATGGAGTTTAGATTGGAAAGGAACAAATATTTGTATACACATTTGAAATAAAATTGGTGAACCCAAAGCGTTATTATTTCCGGCTGTCACGTTTCTCTCCTTGAAAATCTATCAACTGCATTCTTTTCTTTATTATTGGAAATTCCTGTATGCTCTTTCAATATCGCAAAAAGGATCTATTCTTTCGAAATATTAATATGTCGTACTATTTCTTTAAATGGAATAAAGTAAGATAAACTAAAGTATTATTAATCTCCTGCACGCACTTATGTAAAATAGCTATATTATTAATTCAATAATTTAGTTTTATTTAAGGCATACATAGTTTAATATATAGAGAGGATAAACATTTTAACCAACACCCAGTAGATAATTTTTAAAGTTTTATTAATATGCATATATGCCTCCTAAATTAACTATCTAAATGAAATAATCAATTATATCTTATGCAGTTTGAAGCAATCAATGCTCTGACAAATTATGAATTTTAAATTTTTATACAATTCATCTTATTTGTGGATTATATTTAATAAAATATTCTTGAGATACTAATATTTTAAATAAAAAGTTTTACTCTTTAACAATTAAAACTGACCTAGTTAAGAAACGAGGGATTTAAAATCTTTTTGCCGACCATCTTGAAGAAAATACGTCAGTCAATGCTTGAAGTTGCTGGTCATAATGTGCTGTTAATCAAACAGTTATAACTCGGTCTGGTGTGGCTGCAGAAGACTGTAGCACTAGACAGCCAAGATAATTTTACTGAATGGGATTTATAAGGTCAAAGAACTACTGTGTCTCACAAAAGTGATGGGACATTTGTGTTTTACAAAAGGAAAATGTAATAAAATAAACAAATAAACACGTACACATTTTTTGTGGGTGTATTTCATATTTAACTTTTGTAACAATTATTACATAACATACATTTTGTCAAAATATTAAAATATTAATTTAATAAAAATATAATTGTTTAGAACGGAGCAAAAATTAGCTCACATAAGTGATGGGACACCATTAGATATGCAACAAAAATCGTCTGAAATAAGCAATAAAAATATTTTGGGGGGCTTTTATTTTTACTCAAAAGCAATTGGCAATAATTTATAAAATCGTCTGCAGTATTTATCTCCAGATTTCTTTGGAATTTTTGTGTTTTTTAGCTCTGTGCAGCCATGAATGCTAAACAAAAAGAAACTTCGCCTGAAATTCGAAAATTAATTATTAATTTGCATATTGAACGTGGAAAATCTATTAGAGAAACTGCGAAACAGTTAATTTGAGTCATTCAACAGTTTTCAATATCATTAAACGATATAAAAAGAATCATATGATTTAGAATAAAAGAAGACCTGGCCGACCATCAAAGCTATCTAATGGATTAAAGCGAATTATCGTTCGAATTATTAAAAAAAATCCAAGAATGAGTGTTCCTAAAGTTGCTGCTGATTTACAAGAATTATATGGAGTAATTGTTAATCCAGAGACTATTAGAATAGTAATTCGATCTGCTGGATATCAGGTAGAGTAGCCAGGAAAAAATTCTTCGTAAGTGAAAAGAGTAGAAAACTCAGACTGGCATTCGCAAAATCCTATATAAATAAGAATTCTGATTTCTGGAATAAAGTTATATTTGCTGTTGAGAGTAAATTTAATATATTTGGTTCTGACTGTAGAATCTTGGTGTGGAGAAAACCCAGGGAAGAATCTTGTAAAGAGAACTTGGTGGCAACAGTAAAACATGGTGAAGGAGGAGTTATGTTATGGGGGTGTATGTCGTCCGCTGGAGTCGGTAATCTTGTTTTTATTGACAGTATAATGGATCAGTACAAGTATATCAACATTTTAAAGCAAATTTTGAAATCTTCATCACGAAAATTGAACCTTCATAACGATTTTAAATTCTACCAGGATAATGATCCCAAGCACACTGCTTTGAACGTTAGACTCTGGCTGCTGTATAACTGTCCTGAAATAATAAAAACACCACCACAATCTCCTAATTTAAATCCCATAGAGAATATTTGGCAAGAATTGGAATCAAGAATTCGCAAACACACCATTTCTTCAAAACAACAATTAAAATCGGTGCTTCAAGAAGAATGGGCTAAAATCACTCCAAAAATCACAGAAAAATTAGTCAAATCCATCCCAAGAAGATTAAATCATGTTTTAAAAGTAAAAGGAAATCCAACAAAATATTAAAACCTTTTAAAAAGTAAAATTTTTGGATAAATATTTGATGGAAAAGTAAGTGTCCCATCACTTATGTGAGCCAATTTTTTGCTCCTTTCTAAATAACTGTATAATTTATTAAATTTATTTTAACATTTTGACAAAATTTATATAATGTAATAATCGTTACTAACTTTAAATATAAAACACACCCCAAAATTTTTTGTACATTTTTATTTATTTATTTTATTACATTTTCCTTTTGTAAAGCACAAGTGTCCCATCAGTTTTGTGAGACACTGTATATAAAATGTAAACACTATTATGGTTTTCAGAAATACATTTACTGATTAAAATACAAACCCCCCCCCACTTTTTACCACTTTATATCTTTATCAAGATAAAACTGAATTTTATAATAAATTAAAGGAATTTTTGTTCGATAATTTCTAAGAAAAATTGAATAATTTATAAAAATAAATTCATACGTGCACATAACATTATAAAGCTAAATATTAGGTTTTTTGTAGTTAGTTTAAAAATGTTTGATTTCAGGAGAAACGTTTTATTGAAGTTTTATTTCTTCAGTTTAACATTCAAATTTAAAATTTACAAAAGCTTACAGAAAGTTGCACACACACACACACACACACACACACACACACACACACA
>JAPMOQ010027556.1:1655534-1667402 GCA_026543055.1 Argiope trifasciata | reverse complement strand
TTTTGGGATTATTTTTCTGGTTTTACTTTTACGAGAATTCCTTGTTTTTAATGGTTACAGAGATATTTTTAATTATACTAAATAAATAGAATTAAAATTAAAACGATTTATAAAAACAAAATTTTATTATTTCATTTATCAAAGGAACAAATATATTTGATTAAAAATTTAAAAATAGAAATGATGAAATATCAATTCTTTGGCTTAAAAATAAAATAGACTTTCTGGTATTAAATCAATAGATGGTGCTTAGAACCTCCATTTATTATTATTATTATTTTTACAGTAATCAAACCGGATAACGGATAGGATAGCATAGTTGGAATTTCTTCGCCTGTTGCTGGTGTGTTTTTTCCTATTTTTAATTATTTTTTGAAGTCACTATTAAGAGAACAAGTTACATAAGTATTTAATTAAAATTTTTAAAGAGCATTATTTTTATTACAGTACCTGGTCACCAAAGGCGGCTACTATTAAAATGAAACAAGATGAAAAAATGAATAAATTGAGAGATGGAAAACATAATTTAAACACTTTTAATGTTTTCAATATTTTGTCTTTTTACTTTATTTATTTACTAGCCGCCTTTGGCGACCAGCTGGTTCGCCATGAGTAATGCGTTCTAAAATTTTAAATTAAGTCACATATTCATTAGCCTTGAAGTAATTCCGGGCATTGATTGGCCTGAAATTAATGTTTTTTTCCGTGATATTGCCAAAATATTAAATATGTCTTTTCAAAGAAAGCGAAAAAGAAAAAAAAATATTGAATAAATGATTTAGATGTTGCAAACGATTATAAAAACCTTGGCTTAGCATTAATTTTTAGAAACTATCACATTTTTTAATGGAAAAAAAATATTGAATTAATGCTACAGATATTGCAAACGATTATAGAAATATTCCATTGCTTCGGTATTTAAATGTATATCCTGTCTAAATTCAATCAGGTTTACCGTAAATAAAGAAGATTTGTTGAATTAACTATTTAGAATTGCGAACGATTATAGAATCCTTTGCTTTGCATTTACTTTTTAAAAAAATATCACATTTTATGTTTATTTTATTTTATCCGGTCACGTGCTGAAAGTATCATTTCTTTAGACTTGATTTACGATGATAGTTTTTTTTTATTATTATTTGAACTTCCGTCATTGTTTTCTTTTCTTTTATCCGATCACGTGATCAAAAAAACATAATTAAAATATTTCTTTAAAAATCCATTAAAAATAGAGTTTTAAGGTATACATTAAAACACTGATACCATTAGAAAGCTAATTTTTTAATCTTTAAATTGATGTTAAAATCATGTTTGTCCGATAATATTTTCGGAAGTTATAGCGGAAAAACGTCGAAATTTCGCTAAAATTTTAATTAATTCAAATTCTAATTAACAATTCGAAAAAAGGGCTCCGAGGTGCACATTCCCGACCTCCAAGGTATACATATACCAAATTTGGTAGCTGTAGGTCCAACGGTCTGGCCTATAGAGCGTCAACACACACACACACACACACACACATTGAGCTTTATTATAAGTATAGATTACTTACTTTCTTGTTACTTTATTTATTTTAAAATAATGATCATTATTTATGAACTCAAAACGTATTTGTTAAATTTAAGTATTAAGTTTGTGAGTCATTATTATTATTGAATCACAAATTCAATATTTTTAATAAAAATCATTTCATGATGGTGCCACACGTGTGTAATGATAGATACATTGATCGACTGATTGATATTTAATCTCTAAAATAATAAAATAGTATATTAAAATCCAAATAAAGAAATTTATAAAATTTAAAAACTTTATTACATAAAGGAGAAGCTAGCAATCTTGAGTACTAAATTCCACTTTTATAATTTTTTAACATTTTTTTTCTTTCTCTAGGAAACCGTTTTTTTTCCCTCTGAAAATAATTTTTACTTTTTTTTGTAAAGAAAAATAAGATTAAATATCGTTTACTGTTTTAATTTAATTTCGAATTAATGTATGAAAAAGGGAATGTAATTTAAAAAAATAGGAACAATAAATAATTCTGAATCTGGTTACTTTTCGGAGAGTAAAGGTTTAAAAATATAAAATAGAATAAAATTGAAAAGTATGAAAAGTATCAAAATGAACTTAGTTTCATAAAAAATGAACATGAACTTAACCAGTCAACTGCTCTAAACACTTTCATAAAATGCGTATCCAAAACATAAATAATTAATTAATTAATGATAAATATATTCAAACAATTGCTTTATAGGTATAAGTAATGTTATAGAATCAACTCGTCATAATGCAAAATATATTTTTTTTGTGAAAAGTATACTTATCAAAGGCAACTGGATAGATAGACTTATTCAGAAAAACTTTTCAAAATTCAAGAATATTCAATATAAAAATAGTTTTGCCCAAAATCCTCATTTTAAAGCAGTCTTTAAATATTCCATTTGAAAAATGACGCGGTCGTTCAGAAAAACTAAATTTCGAAAACCCATATTTCCACTTTTAGAAATCATTTCTGAGAAAATATAAATATTAATAAAGCACAAATTCGTTAAAATTCCTTTTCCACTTCATATCATCAGGCAAATTACATGTATAATGAGTAGTAGCGAATTGATATACATATCACGGCATATATATCCCGGTGTTTATGTTTTAGGCATATTCCATACATCCATATCGCTTCTCAAAGAGAGTTGGGAATATGATTTGTTAAATCACCGTTGCGAAGTGGCTGATACATTAGTTAAACAGCATTAGTCTCGGAATTGGCAAATTATTCTAATGCACATTAAACTTGAGAAGAGATTCCATTCCACTTGATGATTTACTTACGTGAAGCAGACGGATGTTTTAGAAATGAGTCAAGCTCAATTTGCGACTCAATTTGTGATCGAATAAAAGTTTGTCTATAAAGGTTCATACCTTTAACCTTTGAGATTCGGAGTGAAATGTATTTATCTGAGCGCTGTCTTTTTATCGATTTTTCTTCCGACCTCTATGGGAAACAGTCTTTAGGAAATTGGTCTCTAAAATCAGTTAGACTAATTCTAATGCTGAAAATTTTCAAATATTAAAACGTGAGTTATCTCAACTTCTAATAACATAGTATTCGCAGTTTTTAGCAAAATTCATACTTGGAGAATCACAAAATAGAAAAGGAATTGAAGTGAGATGATAAATGATGATTATATCAGTATCAGAAATTAAATTAACAGTAGATTTACCAAAGGATAATTTTTTTCACATTGAAAAACTTTTAATTTTCTACCAAGAAAATTATTGCCGTATTTTATGAGAATATTTTAATTAATTTTTACTTACATTCACTTTTTCTCTTTTTAGTTCTCGGATAAATGTATATAAAGTACCAACTTTTACAGAAGGGATCATTTTGATCATTCGAATAAATAATGTTGAGAGAACCTACATTTATATTTAAATATGTTACGGTTGGCAGAAATAGTTAAAAATATAGAAATAAGCATGCTTTTGTCAAATGTGTGTATATGAGAAGCAAGAAGCCAAAGCCAAAAGTCAGTCAGATAGAAGTTGTTATAGGTTGTCAGAAAGAAGACATGTGATTCAGTCTTTCGGTAGACAATGATGGTAGTAAAATACATAGTCTTGAAAACCTAGTTGAGAAAATAAACACACAGGAACCACTCTTTCATCACATCCCAACAAATATATTGAAAATATTTTTTTAAACTTTAACTTCATAATGGATAGATTACTGTCTGTCCATCTCAAGAACTCTGCTAGACGATCGTCTGTGTTTACTGCGGGCGTTATAGAAACCGGCGTCGCTAGGGAAGATCTATTTTGAATGGGTGGAATCGGACTGAAGTCTGGATGGGGGATTCTTTTTCTTGGCGTCAATCTGTAGCGATAGAAAAACTTGTTGTCCATTCCTCTTCTCGTTTTAGTCGCAGTTGCACGAAAATTAAGTACAATAATACATAATATCGCCAGTTTGGCGCTAAACGTGCCGACGCAAGAAACTTGAAGGAATTTCTACCTTTACGAAATGAACTCTTCCGACAGTAACCTGTTTCTATAATGCCTGTCGTAAACATACGCGATCGTCTAGCAGAGTTCTTGTGATGGACAAACAGTAATTCATATATTTCGTCTCATTAAATACCATAAGGGTCATTTTGACCCATTGGGTAGAAATATGTATATGCCAAAGTATAGTAAACTAAGGGTGAATGTGGTCAAAAAGCAAGAAAAAAGGTTATCAAAAATTATTCAAATTTTCCCAATATTATGCATGCAAAGAATAAAAAAAGGTTGCAAAATAATGTAGACTTCAAGACATTTTGGGTATCTCCAAGTTTTATACTTCGTTGAACTGGAAAAATACATTTTTGATGTTATGTTAGATTATTTGTCATTTATTTGCGAACAGAATAATATAGAGTTATTTTGATATGGGGAGAAGGAATTATATTTTTAAGCTAAATTTATGGACTTTCATCAAATCTAACTTTTCTAACTTTTTCATCAAATCTAACTTTTTCATCAACTTTTTCAAATCTAAAATGAAATCCATTCTCAAGAAATTTATCTGTCTCTCTGTCCAACAGAAAAATAACATGATACCTATAAGACTGGAAGAGCCGAATGGATAAAATTTGGTTCACATAGTTAATGTCAAAAATGAGAATCAGAAGCAATCAATCAATAGGTTGATCGCCTGCCGGTCTGTGCATACTCTCTTATGTCAACGTAATAGAGTAAATGAAATTAAGATTAAATTAAAATGAGATAGAGTAAATTAAATGAGAGTAAATGAAATTAAGTATGTAATTTTGTAACTCGAATCGCAATTCTGTAATTGAAATCTTTCTTTTTCTCTCTCTCTTTCTGAGCACAAAAGCGTCTGGTAGTTGAAAAAAATAAAGAGCTAAATGTATAAAATCCAGTTTACACATTTAAAGTCAAAAAATGAAGAAAGAAATTTGAAACAAATCCATCTATGGGCTGACTGCTTGTTGGTCTGTACATATACATGCATGTCAATGCAAATGGTAATATAATAAATGATATTAAGCCTCTGATTTTGTGATTTCAATTGAAGCTCTGCATAAAATGCTGTTTACCATCAGTCAGAGAAAAAGCTTCGAAAATATGCACCTTATTTTCTTCACCAAAACAGGAAACACAAAATACTCAAGTATCATATTCTCATGTCTCAAATACTCATATCTGAAATATGAGTTCTCATGAAATTAACGACCTGATAAATTCTTATGTGGCATAGGAATATCATTTTTATTAAAGAATATACCAAAAAGTTTTAAGAGAAGCCTTTTCCATCAGTTAACCATGGGATTAGACACATAATTATGCGTTTATTAAATTAACATTAACATATTTATAGCAGCAAAATTAGTCGATGCTAGCGTGATACTGGTGAAGAACTAATCAGTTTTGGAATCCCAGATGATGTTTAATGTGAGAAAAATGTTGGAAATCCCAACGCGGAGCAATCCCAAAATGATATGCACAGTGAATTCATTTACATTTAAAACAACCTAAAGATTAAAAGGGAATAGTCGGATCAATGAAATATTTTATTCGATTCTCTGTAATATCACTCTATACCAATGTAAAAGAACTTCCCAGAATTATTTTCCAGAAATAGAATTATTTTCGTTGATAAAAATTATCAGAGTTCTTAATAAATAATTCTTATTCAGTATCAAATAAATTTTCAGTATGGTTTCCTGGTATTTATTTATTTGATACTGAATTCTTTGTGCAAGAGATGTTTATACGCAAGGAGTCATCCTCAGAGTGGATTCAATCAGGTTTAGAGCAGATCAATATTTTCGAAACGCAGCTTGGACATATTTTATGCAGAAAATATATCTTATTTTTTATTCCTTCACAGGAAATGGAAGCAGCAGCAGGAAGAAGCTGAAGTGTATACATATTTGTTGCGGCTACTTGCTTCTGTCATGACATCTCATTTTTCTGGCTAATGGATGCATATCTCTGGCCAGAAACCTGATCTTTTCGAAGGATATGCAGTTTTTTTGCATTAAGAGCCATTTCCAGGAAGTATGTTATGGCTCTTCTTTGCCATTTGGGAGAAAAAGAGTGTGAAAAAGAGTAAAATATGGGGCAATGTAAGCTTTCGCGCACAAAAAATATATCTGCCAAAAATGGATAGATAAATGGGATAAAGAAACTTGTTTGAGGAATCGTTACTTAGCATTATTTTCAATAAACCTTTTTCCCATGGCAGCACTTTAATACAATATACAATGAAATGTATTAAGTGCACGAAAATAGTTCTGTATTTTTATACGTCCTTCAACATTGGAATCGTGCAGATTTCCACTGAGACAGATTGGGTGCTACCAAAGACTACAAAATTGAAAAGAGACAGCAAGCACATGAATAACGAAATTTTTAGCTTTCTGAGTTGCCAGACATATAAATTTTATAAAATACAAAATACCCTGAACAACAATACAAAATAATTTGAACAATAAAAAATTAAACTAATATTATTTAATCAAATAAAATTGCAGTATTTTTTTATGATTTTCACTTATTTATTAAATAATTAATCTGATTAAACAATTGACTCGAAAATATTGTGTGCAAATATGGATACTGACCATCTAGTGTCATAATAACAAAATAAAAGCCCCTATTTGTATAAAGTTAATAAGGTAAAAATATAACTAAAAATAAATCATTTACATGTTAAAATATTCTAAAATCTAAAGATAAATTGGCCATCTTATGGAGAGGTCACATAATGTGCACAACTTAGGGAAACAAACTACATTAATCAGCCACTGTCTTGATTAGAAATCATGTTGGCTCATTTTAGTATTACATTAATCACAATCACAAGCTGACTAGTTCCACTTGCCGGAGGACACTGTCAAAATTGAATTACCGGACCTCCAGAACAACAACACTAACAGCAAATGGGGTTGAGTACTAAGGAACATTACCAGTCAAGATACAATCCTTCCTTACGGAATCACATCCTGTCATTGATGGTAGGAGCCAAACCACCACCTTTTCGTGCATTCACAGGGGTGACGGGAGCCAATCACCACACCGGAAGATGCTCATACTCAATCACGAGATGCCTCCCTTCCCATGTAACTTATTATTACATTAACAGAAACATGGCTGGGAAAATGCATATGCTTTTATCAAATTTTTCGATTGATTAAGAGACAATGAAAAACATGGAAAATAATGGATTAATAAAACATTGTTTATGCTTATTTTTTTAATTTCAGGATAAACCGTTGAAATCATAGTGGCTCTATTTCTCTACTTAAACACATATCCGTGTTTACTTCTTGTAAATAATTCTGTAAATTTCATTACAAAATTACACTGGTTTAACAATAAAATGAATTACAAATTTACTTTGCATGTGAATAATTTCTAGAATATTACATAATATACCCGTTAAGTGAAGGTAAGATTTCTGATTCCTATAGATCCTAAACAAACCAAAATATAACTATGATATTTTCATCTAGTGAAAAAAAAAGACAAAAGTTTACTTTGAAAGCCCATATTTTGCTCAGAGTTCACCAATTGCTGAACCCCGATTTACAATTGTATAAATCCTTAAAATCATACAAAATTTCAGAATAACAAGATGCTATATTTTATGAATTAGTAATCATTATGATTATTTTAATACATTGTTACTGAACATGTTTGAAATTCATTTGGCTTCTATAGGGTCATAAAATTTCTAAAACCAATTATTACATTTTTATTAGCCATAAACAACTCTTCTGATTTACGTAAAGGCGCACCGGCAATTATGAATGACTGAATAGCCGCTTCAGCATGAGTGGGAACTAAGACTGAATCTTAAAGTCATCACCGGTCTCGCTGCAACTCTTTAGTAGGAGGCATGTACTGCCATCAGCAAGGAACAGATAATAGATCCCACATCATTTCTGTATCCACACTTCTGAGATAACCAATCTTCGTTCCAGAAGATTCCCACCTTTATATATGAGGCACTCATAGCAGGATTTCAAAGTAAATAATTGATTTCAAAAATTAAAATCAAATCAAAATAAAACCAAATAAGTAATTCAAACTTCTTTATACATTCTAGTCCAGTTCATCATAAATATGAAACGAAAGAAACCAGAAAGTTGCTGAAGTAAAAATTTACCTCTTCTCCTTCTTCCATGTGAAAGTCTTTTCTTGAATTAGGTCCTCCAACGAAGAACGCTTTCAACTGACCATCTTTATACCTAAATCCAAATAAGAATACAAAATGAAACGAAATTTATAACAGAATATTAAGCAAAATCATCATAAATTTAAATTAAAATATTAATTACTTATTCTAATAAATTCGTTGAAATAAACCTCGATACTTAGAAATGGGTATCTTTAACAATTATTTCATTAAAAATCTTTAACAATATATACTCTAGCTGCGTCTTCTAAATATCTGTATATTCTAATATATTTATTGTCTACAAATTATTATTAATAATTTCATTAGTAATTTTCTTAAGTATGTAATAGCATCTTTTATACATAATGGTGAAAAAAGTTTCATATATATTCATGATAGATATTTTACATACATTAATAACTCTTTAAAATAATACTAGATTATTTTTGTGGAATACAAATGTTAGGAAAATGCACGTGGTAAATTAATAATTCCACAATTTAAATGAATTTTAATGTAGATTTTTAATTACTAATTTCATTAACTGTTACTAAGATTTTTGAATTTTTTTATACTTAAAAAAACAATATAGAAGTTTATATTCGTAACATTTATTCTTAAGAATAAAATAATAAGGAGCTTTATCTATACAGATAATAACAAACTATAATTGTAATTTATTTTTTGCAGTTTATGTTTTTATAAATACGTCCATTTTCAGCTTTTTAATTTGAGGCGTATAAATCGCTTAAAATATTAAATCAGTACCATGATTAACCTTCAATAAGCTTAATATATAATATATATATATCAAAATAATTTTTCGAAGTATTTTCAAAGTAATTCGTCACTGCAGCAGGTGTTGTTTCAATGGCAAAAGAAATAAAGGGAACAAAAAATTCAAATAAGCCTATTGAATTTTTTTAAAGTAGAGAATTAATCTCAACATCTTCTATTTTATCCAAACTGTGTAGCATTACTGAAAATTGCATTTCATTGAAATTATTTCTGTAATTTGGCTAATATAATCAGTTTATATATTTATATATATCGTGTAAACATTTTTTCGTTTTATGAAATATTCCCAGATAATGTTTTTAATTTAAGTGGTTACGAAAAAATTCTATATAAAAAATAAAAATAACATTGTTAAAACAACTAATTTCCTTTATTGAAGTTAAGTTTTTGAAAGATCCCCCAAAAATTAGAGATATGAAAAAAACATATTTAAAAAATAATTTTACTGTTATATCATTATTTTTGGCCTCTTCAACGTAAATGTAATAAAATATTTTTACCAAATAAATAGATATTTACTCCGATGTAATGTATTATTTGGCTAAATTGCTTCATGCAGAAATATTATTGAAATAATTCTTTTAAAACTATTTAAACAATAATAGATAGCAAGAAAACAATCATTTCTATGTTACCAAACAATAGATTTTAACACTTCATTTAGAAAATTACTTCATTTCTATTTATATTTAGTTCATTATTTTCACAAAATAAGAAAGAAGGGCATGAAAATATCTATAAATTAGAACTGTATATTTATGTATTCTATTTTCAATAAATAATTAGAAATTTATTTTTAGAAATTATTTATGTTATTTCTTTTGCTAAAATAAATATTTCATAGTTCGTGATTTTTTAAAGATATTTCTAAATCCTGTTTTCAATAATTCGAAATTAAAAAAAAAAAAGATTTGACTGTAGTATTTCGTCTTAAGAATGACAAAAGAGAGCTTTCGATCATCATTTTTAGAAACTTCTACCAGATTCCAAAAGGACGATGTAAACAAAAGAGAGGAAGAAAAGTTTCCGAACTAAAGTAATCTGGTAAAATGGAGTGACTTTCTTCGACTTTCCCTTCAATCTCCATTTTCCTCTCTTTAGATGTCGTCTTCCCAAAGGTCTGGAAACTTTTCAGAATAAATCGGAAAACAATGGAAATGACGAATGGAAGAGATTTCATCCATTTAAAAGTTATCTTGCTTTCTGAACGATTCATTTTTATCTTTTAATTTAAAATGCTATTATTCATATCATATTCCATTTGAACTTTAAAAAAATTCTTCAGAAATATCGAAGAAACATGAAACTTCAAGCATAAAATTTTTAAGTTAAGTTAAGGAAAGTGCTATAAGAAATTAACTTAACCAACTACATGACTTCCTTGCTTCCATGCTGTAGTTATCTTTGAATACCTGGATTTATACCAAAATATTAAACAATCTTGTTAACAAATTTAATTTGTTACGTAGAAATTAGAAAAATGTTAAGAAGAAGAAACGTGAAAATGCTGTTATAGATATGAATTCTTAAAAAAACTTTCCAAAATAATTTTATGTTTGAATATTTGTATAAAAAGTTTTAAAAAACATCTATGAAACCAAAATATACTTATTAAATGTCAAAAGCTCTTTAATAGGAAAAAAGCTTTTTATTTAGTAAAAGGAGGATAAAGAAAAAAGTCTTCTAACATGGATGTTTATAAAATTATTTGCTTTAAGTTCTGAAGGTAGCGTAAAACAGTAATCTAGTTCCAGAATTAAAAATACAAGCTGTATGTAAATATTGGGGCTCGACATAAGTCACACGGAAAATTCGTTTTTTTCCAATAGTGACGGTTTAAAACAATTATAAAGCATTTTCTAATTGTGCAGAATACTTATTTTCAAGTAATTTTGCTTTGTATAGAGTGGTTATTTTTATAGAACGAATTATTTTCTGTTGGACAGATTTCAAAAATATACCATAGCCATCTGTCTGACAGATTTTTAGAACACTGTGAAATTTTCATCATTAACAATTATTATAATGCTATTCTCTATATATTCAATATTTTCTTAACGAGTGCCTCGAATAAAGAACAAAACACAACGTAAAAAAAAAACGACTAGCTTAACGAACGATGTTTTGCATAATGAATAGCAATGATACATCGTGACATCACATTCTGAATTGGTTTGTGTCTGTTAGTACTGAACGCTTGTTTAAAGTGAGCCTTTATATCTAATACATATAAGAAGTTTCGGCTAGACAGAAGTGTGGAACACGACTTCGAGTGGATTGAGTCAGCCTTCGCAATCTTATTTAAAGAGATTTTATCGTTAAGAAATGAAGCTGAAGGAAGTTAGCAATAACATCGATGGCTGTCGTGGAGGAATAATTAGAAATGCTGTGGAACTTATGGAAAAGTATTCTGTGTCAGAGCAAAAAGCTACAGATAAGTTTTGGTCAGCAGAAGTGGAGATTATAGCATCAGCAAAAAAGCAAATTTCAATGAAATAACAAATATACTAAAAGTATAGGAAATGATTGTATCATTTTTGTGACACAGTACCTTGATAAGACAGTAGCTGGAGTGGAATAAATTAATTTAGAACAAAAACAAATAATGTGCAACATAACAACAAACTTCCAGATAAATAAGGTAGATGCTGAAAGAAGGTAAATTATTGCGCTCTAAGTTGAGAAGCAAAACTCTGATAAGGTAGTACTTATGCATTTTATAAATTCATTTAGCGATAATGGTGTTTCTCAATTTACACAGATTTTGGAAAATATTTAAGACAAATGTCTTTAAACAATTGCTTTGTAAAAAATATAAGAAATCATAAATAAATAAGTTAATGCGTGATGAAAATCATTTGCTGCTCTATTTTAAT
>JAPMOQ010027556.1:1639470-1655524 GCA_026543055.1 Argiope trifasciata | reverse complement strand
TGTAAAGAGCAGTTTCATCCGCCTAGTTCATAGCGTTTTTGAGTTATATTTAGCACAGATGGACAGAGATATTCTAAAAAAGTTTATTGAAGTAAAATTAGGTCTAAATCGTGGAAATTTGTCGACACTTGAGTGGAATTTTTTTAACGTTTTCAGTTTTTTCTTTATGCTTTATGTTCAAGAAAGTAACAAGCGCCCGATGTTAAATGGAATAAATCAACCTTTTCTTCACTGAAGAGTAATGAAATAAACTTCCTGAAATAGCTAAGCAAATGACTCAAATGAGTAAGTGATATTTGAAACGCAAACTAATGCTAGAGCACAAATATCTAATATTGCTTTCACGAATATTATTACGAATTACGATATTAAAAGTAAATAAAATATTTTTAATAGTTTTCTTTGACCATGGCGCCTTCCGGCAACTCATTAAGTGATTACTTAGTTCTCATGTCTAAATGAAATTACACATTCTATAAAAATAATCGGTACAAATAGAAAAAAATATCCCATTAATGTATAAGTAAATATTTTTCATTTCCGAAGTAAAAAAATGATATTCATGAAATAGGCTTACTAAACATATATTACTTGGTGTGATCATCACAAAACCATCAAGTTTATTCGTTGTTAAAGTATTCTTTAAAATATTGGGTTGGGAAATAAGTTCGTAGCGTTTTTATCAAAGACTTTTTTTAAGGAAAATCATTAGTAATAATAAACGATTAATTGATTATGTATTCTCCGATGTTGTTTACGACCTCCTCCCACCTCCCGACCGATTTGTCGATGCCGTTCCGCCAAAAATCACCCGGGTTTTCAAGGTCCTCTTTATTGTCGAAGGTGCCCCTCATGTAGTTCGACAGGGAGTGGAAAAGAGGGTAATCCGACGGCGCAAGATACGGAGAATACGTTAGATGCTGAAAGACCTCCATTCAAGTTCTTGGAGTGCGGCTTTGATGACTTGTGCAACATGGTGCCTGGCGTTGTCGTGAAGGAGTATAGTTTGGCCTTGTCGATGGGGTCTCTTTCATTAGGTGTATCTGGGCTATCTAGAGTCCCTTGGTGACCGTGACATTCCTTTCGAGCATTTCCCAGTACATCATGTCCATTCCCCCCAAACTCAGATCATGGCCTTCTTTGGGCGGAGGTCAGGCTTGACATTTCCGTGCTGCAGACTTGCTTATGACACCTTCTCCGTAATCGTTGCAAATGCCCCGTGCTGCTTAAGTAACTTTTTGGCCTGGATAAAAAGCGAAGAAGAGCAGGTGTCAATAATTTTGATTTTTACCACTTGGATATTCCATTTCTAAGCCTTAAAAGTAATTAAAAATTAAATTACTGTAAAAGATCTTTATTCGCGGGATATATGTAGCATAAATACGCTGCGAATAAAGAAACCGTGAATACGGAATAGTAATTTATATGGGATTGAAGGGGATACGTTCCTAGGTGACAATATATCTATATTTGAACATTTTGATTAATTATCTTAAGGCTTAGGCAATGGTTTGAAGAATTTTGTCATTTTCTCTTGCTTGGCAGTTTTTAATGGCTCCTTCCATTCAGACTAATACGCAGCAGTCGCATTAGCAATTTGCCACTTAAAAATAAAACTTCTTTCCATAGACGGATCAATGTTCATAAAGAAATCCCAAAGTTTATTTGCCCTTCTTAAACCATCACTAAGATTTTTTAAATTAAATGTCACGTTTGCAGTGCTTGTTGAAGCCTCTTCTTCAATGGGCTGTGAATTTAACATTTCCTCCAAATCGGTTTCAGACAAACCTTCATCTTGCGATTCAAGCAATTCCTGAATGTAACTTGATTCTACCTGTTCGAACAGATCTCATCCTATTCCTTTCGCGATTGCGGCTATGTTTGCAATCAAAGTTTGAACTTGCACAGATTCTTCGTTATTTTCCTCAGTCAGAGCAAGCCACAGTTTTTTCCAGCATGACTTCAATGTCTATGGCTTCAGTTCTTCCAATGATTATTTTATGTTTACGATGCATTTTTCTATGTGAAATTTCTTTCAGCATTCCAGAACATTCATATCCGGATTACATACCATATTATCCAATATGAATTTGAAGGTTCGTCAAATGTAATAGAGCTTAAAGGCCTGGATAATTCCTTTATCCATAGGTTGAAGCAAAGCCTTCGTTTTGGGAGGTAAAAATGTCACTTTTATATTTGGATGCATAGTTTCAAATTCGCTAGGATGACCTAGTGCATTGTCCAAAACTAGAAATGCTTTAAAGTATGTTTTTTTTTTAAGTTTCAACTTTAGAAACAAAACAATTCCGGAACCAGTCACAAAAAATAGTGCTTGTAACCCCATGCATTCTTATTCGTAAGCCAAAACACTGACAGGTTGAATAAAGAAACCGCGGATAAAGAAATTTTTAGCCGCGAATATAGGAATTGGGTAGCATTTTTTAAATCCGCGAATAGTGAAAACGCGAATGAAGGAAGCGCGAATAAGGAGCTTTTACTGTACACAAAAAGACAATTAGCACAGTTTTGTATAGCAGAAAACGCTCTATCGAATGTATACCATACACTTTGTCAAACAGCAAAAACTCGTTGGAAAACAACGTAAATATAAAAATACAACGAACTTATTCCCCAACCCAATACATAGTTTTGAACCATTTGATGAGCCGACATCGTGCCATGATAGACGGAATCTCATGTGGGATTTTATCATCGATCACGATATAACCGTTCCCGTAGAAGGTATGTTTCGTCATCTGTAGGAAGTAGCAGATCGCAAATAATTTTTGAACCCACAAAGGCAGCAAAAATCCATCATTATTCCAGAAACTTTTCATCTCCAGATCAGAATTACCCCGAAAGTGGGCAGTGATAGAATATTCTATTGCAAATGACATGATTGCTGATTAATGGAAATATTAGAGAGTAGTTCTTGAAGTCTCGGCATTGCAGTTGAATGCGGCAATGAAATTTTGCAGCAAGCAATAATGCATAGATATTTCAGGTTTGTTTAATGCTTCCATCATTTTCTTATAGAATAAAAAAACAAATAAGGTCTGAATTTGCATTAAAATTATTTGAGTTAATTTTAGTCCAAAGTCAAGTCTGTGTAACAAATCTGTTGGGAATGTTTCAATGAATAAAAGATGAAAAGGCTTTTTAGAATTCTTCGTAACCTGGGTAGTGAAATTCTAGAGTCTCAATATTGTCGTTTTTGCTTAATATTTCAAAGAATCTAGGAAATCAATCATGTGAAAGTCTTTATGTCTTGGGAGATTTTTTTTCACATTTCGCATGTCTGAGTGTCTATATTTATTAACAAGAGTCAACAAATTCTTTTTTCTTTCGCAAGAAGTCCTTAAGCCCAAAATACCCATAAATTTCGACTGAAATTCGTCGTTTAGAAAAAAAAAATCCTTTTTCCTGAATATACATTCCGTTACAATAATATCTTAAATAAAAATACATGCTCACATTTAACTATTTATATTACTATACTTAATACTATCATAGATATCCAAGGAAACTAATATATATTACCATAAGTTACCATAATTATATAAATAATACAATAACTATAATTTCATAATTTTGTTATTTCAAAGAATTCCTGTTTAATTCATGAAATACATGATCATATTCTTTTATGCTTTATTCAGAATTTATTCTTTATTCTAATTTATATTTTATCTTTCAACTTCTGTAATTTAAAGGCAATATATGCATTTTATTTCAATATATGCTATTTATTACATTTTATTTCAAGTATATTTCCACTCTGACTATTTAAAAGATTAAAAAAGTATTTCTGCGAAAATTTCTTGAATATAGACACAAATAAAGTTCCTTAGAACTGCAGAAGTAGCTGAGTGATATAGTTATTGAGTAAGCACGTGTCAGTTTAGCATAGTTTAGTTATGTTAATATTCCATTTTAAAGCAACACCAAGGCTTTTTGGGACTGACGTCGTTTTAAACTTTGGACAAATGACGAGGTTTGGACAAGTTATGTTAAAATTCCATTTTAAAGCAACACCAAAGCTTTTTGGGACTGACGTCGTTTTAAACTTTGGACAAATGACGAGGGCAATACCTGAACTGGAGCCCCCTCTCCAAACCACACTAGTGGGAGGATTTTTGATTCCAACAAATTTAAGATTAATTTTTGATATTTTATTGAAAAAAATAAAAAATATATAAATATATAACATTTTTGACATAAATAATCAAGATAATTTCACTAAATAATTTACTATTGAAAATATATTTAAAACTTTTTTATAAATAGTATTATTTTCTTTACTACATTTTCTTCATTTTATTGCTTAATTTAGCTAATGGCAACAAAATTATTTTATTTATTTTTATACTAACGTTGTTACATGCGCTATAAAGATATAAATTCATATAAATCGTCTTTTTTCTATTTAATGATTCCTTTAAACAATATTTTATTGCCACCGAATTGCTTTCTCCCGTAAAATTAACAAGTTTGCTTCAGAAGTCTAGACTTCCTTTCGAAGATCATTTAGTCAATCACTTAACATCAAAGAAAATTTCCGCTACTACTACAAAGCTACGTGGAAACATAAAGCGTTTTTGAAACTGTATATTAATAGATATTTTCATTCCAAAACAGTTGATTTAAATATTTTTTTCAATCTTAGGCACTCCTCAATATGAGGTCCTGTTTAACTAAATCATGAGTTTAGTTTCATATTTTAGCTCATTTTTAATTTAATGAGCATGTTGAGCATTGAATTTTAGTTTAGTTTATGTTTTACTATAACATGTTTCAGTTTCAACTTATTATATAAATATTATTATTCTGTTTTAACATAGCAAAATTTAATATAATATCTTCGTTATAACGTGTATATTTTTTAATTGTTAATGTGTATATCACAGAAAAAATTAACAACTGTAATAACATCAAAGAAAAATTAAAAACTGTCAATTTATAAGTCTATCTTTATTGCAAATGCATTTAATTAGTTTGACATATTACAAAGAAATAAAACTAATAATTAATTAATTTATTTATTTATTATAATTCATTTGGTATTAAAATAAGCATTCAGCGCTGAAATATTTTTTTTTTTAATTTAAAAAGGAAAATTGTAATAATTTATGAAGGAATTGTATCAAAGAATTTACATTTCCTGTAACTGGAAAATAAATTTTGTATCCAAATTTTATTTATTTTAAAATTTTATATTCTTTTTTTACGTTTTATTCTTTTTACTCCAGAATGAGCTTAGAATGAGTTTCAGATGAGAATATAATACCTAGGTAGAAGTTAAAAAATATTCAAAAGAAAAGGTTCACTAAAGAAAAATATTGTACTTTGATTTTCTCTGCAAGATTATGTTAGTTTCACTGAAAGGACTCATTAAGACAGATGAATGCGCATTCTTAGAATCGCTTTATTTACCTTAAGAAATAAAATAAATATCAGATAGTTTTTCAGCCAATTTATCGTAGCCTTTTTGATGTAGTGTTATCAAGATTTGTATTTTCTTATCAGGAAAAGATCGAGTGTTTCTAGGTTATAATGTTTTTGTATGCTTAACGATAATGTTTTCCGATGCTTAACGATAATGCTTTCAGATAATCAATGGCTAAAATAAAATTCTTTTTTTTCTTACTAAGCAAATATAAGATAAATTCGATTATTATCAAATTGATTCTTGGAGATTTCAAAAAAAAATTAAACCTAATTTCTCTAATTCATTTTTATCAGATACGCCATTTTTAAAATTTATTGTCAGTTATAATCCTTAATATATCGTAAAGCAATGATTCTTTTTGAAATTTAACAGTTCAGGTGTCCAGCAATGGAAAGCAAATTCCTTTTAGTTTTCTGTTTTCTAGGATGTAAAAATGAAATAAAAAAAATCTCGTAGTAAATTAATAAATTCAAGTTCTTTTTCTTTTACTATATAAAACGTTTTATATGTTTCGAAAACATTTATAATGGTTTTTATAAACGAATAATATCCATTTTTACGGAGAATGTTTTAGTTAATAGCTTTCGTCTAAATTTCAAAAACTACTAACATATGATTTCTCTTCAATGCTTTTAATTAGTGATATTATTGCACTGAAGAGCAATGAGACATCTTTCCGATGCTAGTATAGAATATTTAATATCAAACATTAAAATATAAAAAGCAAAATATATAAATATTTCTTAGAAATTTAATATTATTTTGATTAAGTAATAAGGTGCACAAAATTTTCCTTCTAAATTTTATTTTTTTAAATTTGGAAACAACTCTAAGGAATTCTAACAAAGGATTTTAGTAATGGATATAATAAAGCTGAGTTTAATCCTCCTTTTCCTTGATGATTAAATTTGCAAAGTCTTTTAGATGTCATCAAATGAAGTAATCCTGCAATATACGTGAAGGAAAATAATATACCACCTGAAACATATAAGTCATCCGTTGCTACACATGAAGAAATCCGAATGGACATACAAATAGATTACCAGGCTAACTGAAAACTCCCGAATTTCGATTAATTAAAATTCAGAAAAATAGCTTCTCCAGCTTATCTTATGTGCAAAACAGCTTATCTTATCTTCAAAACAGCTTATATTACGTGCAAAACAGCTTATGTGCAATTGATAATGCAATGCCATTGTGAAAATCAATTACAGAAGATTATAAAATTTTGCAATTTCAAAATTGGTTGTCTCACTCATAAGTTGTTTGTAGCTATTTGTCCTTAAATAACAGAAAGACTTGACTTTCAAATTGACCCATGGCATTTAAATACTAAGAACAAAACCATGTATTCCGGAATATCAAAATGTATTACATTTTTCGTACATTGTAATATTTCTGTGAATAATCCCATTTCAGACAATCTTTAAACTTTAAAAAAGTGAGTGACGAGTTAATCTATGTTTCTCCTTTAGAATATGTGCATGCTAATTAAAAAATAAAAATCATAAAGTTGGATGAAATCCAGGATAACCTTTGAATGAAATAGATGGACGATTTCAAATTTTGGATAACATTCTTCAGTAATTATAAAGCAATTTCTTAATACATTTATTATACTATTTTGATATTAACCATATTAATCAAAAATATTTTGCGTATACATTTTTCGAGTGATGGAAGATATAATGCAGTTTTAGTATTATTAGTCGATTCAACCACTGTTTGATACTCACTTCCAAGAAAAATAGTTACCCCGTTTTTATTTATCTCATTTACCTTATCAACATTATTTTTGTCTTTCCCTTCTGGAAATGGGGAATTATAAATTTTTATAATCATGAAAATTATCATGGCTATAATTTAATATATATTTTCATTAAAAAAATACCGAGATGATAGTAAAAACATAAAATTCAAGCTATAACCTGATTATGATTGTATGAAAAATACAAAAGTATATGGCATGTGAAAAAATTATTTCTTCGGCAAATTTAGAAGCTATATAGAAAGATATATAAGAAAGTTACATTGAATCATGTAAAATATGTAGCAGTTATAGATATAGAATCTTTTAAGTACAAAAGCAAAAAATTAGACATTAATCAGCCATCCGAAAGAGATATGCATTTAGGGTATTTTTGTGGATGATAATCAAAACCAATACATATAACTTATAATCAATGTTATTTTTTATCATTAATAATACATTATATTTATTTTGGATGCATATAAAATAATTCCAATGGAGAGCATTTCCGATTTAAATTCATTCAAAATAATTCTTACGTAAAGTATAAAAATAAATCGAAAGTAATTTACAAATCCTTGTTCACCAAATGGATATTATTAAGTTACAAGAATAATTTTTCTTCTGAATCCATAAAGGACAAAATTATTTTCAAATTAGAATTCTTTAAAGATATGTTTGAAACATTAAAAGTAAGTTAACAGGAAGTGAAGCTCCATTCCAATTTGTTCAAAGAAAAATAATTAAATTATCACTGGGAAATGATTTAAAAAACATTTTTGAAGATATAAAATAAAAGATAGAAACCTGTCCAGAAAATGTTATTTTCAATATTCTTTGTTTATTTAAAATAAATTTACAGTAAATGTGAAAATTTTTTGAAATGTTGGCCCTTTGTGTTCAAAGGGAAGAAAATATTTGATTTATGTCAGTTGAAATCTGATTAGACATTCAGAATCACGTATTTACATGAAGGATAAAACAAAAATAAACATGGAATGGGATTGGTTGAAGACCAAAGTTGAAATATTAGTTATTCTCAAAGGAGAATGCTATGCATCTGACATTAAGCTCTTTAATGTTTATAAGATCTATATCTAAAAATTTGGCAGCATATTGTATCTGTTTCAGCTAACAAAATATTCCACATTGACGAATGAAAGAAGCTTTATTGTGATTACATTTTCTTGTGAACTATTGGTTTCTTCAAAAAATATGACACACACACACACACACACACACACATATATATATATATATATATAGATATATAGATATATATATATAACTTAAACTGAATTAGTTTCTTAATTTTTAGCTCAATTTAGCTAATATTAACTTCATTAAAAATATTTTCTTCTATTCTGATCCAATTCCACGTTATCTACTTAATTAATGCAAGAAGTGTTTTGTAAAGTTCTTTAGTCAGCGATTCCGGAGGTGCGAGTGATTAGATTAAAAAAATTAATGCGTATTGAAATTACGCAAAGGGAGTTGACTACAAAATTTTGGACCATAATGGAAACCAGAAAAACAATCCTAACAATATTTTGAATTCGAAACGATACTTCATTGCAAATAAAAATATTATCAAGAAATGGCCTTTTCATACAAAATGAAAGCATGCAATTAGATTGTCTTGAAGACAACATTTAAAAAAAAAGAAAATTAACATGGAGATCATTGGCAGGTGGCTATTTAAATTGTTTCTAAACCTAACCTTGAGAACCATTTTTTATGTATTTGTTTTTTTTATGGCACTTACCATTGCCAATTCCGCCGTCACAAAGACAGCAAATTAAGCCGGTAGGAAGCGTCTCTTGTTTTAGCAGCGCCAATTAGGGCCAAGAGAACAACTTTGCTCATTCACTTTCACAACCCCTTTCTACATGGGGGGGGGGGTATTAAGGTATATCACAAAGAGAGCAATGGAACAACAACCATTCTCGAACTGGGGATCGAACCTTGGATACCCAGATCACAAGGACTCCTATGCCAGGATGCCGGCGTTTATGTATTTAAAATATAAAATATAAAATCATCTGCTCGTTCATCGCTCTGTTCTGATGTCTGGCCATTATCGATTTTTTTTATCGTCAACTTTATCTACCATAATGAAGAAGTAATACATGCGTCTACGAGGCATGCAAACAATGCCAAAAGACTGAGAGTGTTTCATTTGACTGATAACTTTGCAGACTTTCTGTTTATCATAAACGATGTGTAAACATTTTATACAACGTCAATTTGAGGTTAAACTATGTAAAATCAAGTAATAACTCATGGATTTTATTACAAGAACTCTTAAGTATAGTTGACAATAATAAAGAATTACAAAAATTAATAATCAATAATTTACCAGATCATTCATAAAAACTTATCTTTTATTTTAACACCACAGTTCATCATGTAGTCATTTTGCTACAAATATTTATATGATATGCTCCACAGTGTTATTCCAAAAGGCTTTGAATTCCTTTTAATATTTTTGATAAATATTTGTAGAAATGACCGATACATGGCAATAGCGGTTATAGAATAAGATATAATCTAGAAGCATGATAAATGCTAAGATGATTGTTTCATGAATAGCCCTGCTATGAAAATAATTTGTTCTTTGAATTGCAAAAAAAAAAAAAAAAAAAAAAAAAAAAAGGTAAAGTGAGGCTTTTATTTTTACTGCAAAATCAATATAATGCGATTTGTTTTGCTGATATATTGCTCAACTCATAATATAGCTAATAAAAACACTAATTAAAAAAACATCCATAAAAGTTAATTGAAATTTTTTAAATAATTTTCATTAATAACACGCAGTAATTCTAAACAAATAATCTTTTTTGTAAAAAAGATATATATTTAAAAAAAATCAGGGATTTTAGGTTCAAACAATTAATAACAAAATAATACATAAATTATACTTACATTAACTTATTGCAGATAGGAGGCACAAAAAACTTCTTATTCTCCTCCAGCCACTGATCAATATCGTACTGTATAGGATCCATAATCTACAGCATTAGCTGCAAAGCTGGAACTACATGCAATTAAGTCTGCAAGAGCACGCCAATTTTGTCAGTACAAATCGGTAAGACGCATAAACGTTGCAATAGAAAAATACATCCACAATCCTCCGCTTAGCGATGCCATCTATCGAGGCAGCATGATAAGTTTATACGCAACATCTGCTATCAGAGTATTTCGCAGGACTTATCGCTATCCGAAGTGATGAATGAAATAAGTTGGGCAGTTTCTGTCAGTGGCGTTTATCGCTGGATGTAATCTTTTCGCAGGATGTGTAATCTTTCCCTCTGTTGACCTAAAGAAGAAAAAAAGTGAACAGTTTAGTGAGGGAATTGAGGTCGGGAATTCTTCAACAAATGAGGAAGTTGTTGAGACGACCACATTGCTGATCCTTAACGAGGTGTTTAAATTCACGAATTCAAGCTATTCCATAAGATATCTAAACGATTCATTCTTATATTTTATGTTTTTTTTCATTGTCCATTAACACTTTACTTATGACAGCAGTGATTTAAAATCTTGGAAAGATGGCAGTCCTTATCGCTCCATGATTTTATTGAAATAAATAATAAAAACCCTGAAGAATCTTGAACTTATTTAGTATATTTCTGATTTGAAGCAATAGAATTTAGTACAATAGACGTTTTAAAGTCATCTTGATGAATAATTAGTTATTTAAAAACATAGAAATAATAAAAATTGTGAATTTTCTAACTAAAACAAACTTTAACTTTCTAAAACTTTTATTTTAATAAGAAAATGTTTACATCAAAATCCAATTTTGCATGTTGGAGCTGCTGAAAAAAAGTATTTTTTGATAAATAAGAATTTAGCAACTAATTTGAAAATTTCATTTAATGTGTGGAGTTTTTGCTACTTGCGATATTCTTTTTGATTTAATTTTTAGTTTTAATAGCAACATTTCCCTTTTTTTATGCGATACATTCACATTTTTTACATCAAAAATATTTCCAAATTTTCTATTGAAAGTATTAATGAAAATTCGCAATGGAAATTTTTCCTATACTTATTAAATCTTCTATTCTATTAAATATATAAAACTGTGATTATTAATATTATTAATATGAATTATACTATGGACTATTTCTGTAGTTGCCAGTCAAATATATACTTTCATAAGAAATCAAAACAAGATTAAAAAAATGTTTATCAATTTCTGAAAATATTATAATATTGCATTGTAATTCAAAATTTCTGAATTTTTACGTACTAGAGACTGAGCAAAAAACTGGTTACAGTATTCCCTTTTCACAAATCACAAATAATGCATTTAATTAATAAATATGCATCGAATTCTCTTCTACCTCTTCTAATTCTTCTATCTATGAAAGTGCCAAATTAGGCTTGACTATATAGGTATGCTATACTTTTTATTGTACATGTTCTTTGTCTAAATAATATCAATTATTATAATAATTCGCTAAAACATTTCTTGGTAAGTATTTAAAGAAAATAAATTTATCCATCTGCTGCTTAAAACAAACGGTAATACAGAACGGTATAAAACGCGATATACAACTGTTGAAACTTAGATGATTTGAAACAATTTGATGAAAAAAATATTTGGCAAATATTTTAATGAAATAAAACTATCCATCAGCTATTTGAAAAGAATATCAACATGTTTTTAAATTGAACAAAAAAGTCATTTCAGCGGTATAATTTTTTATTTATACTAATATTCACCCATCAGAACATTTTCAGTCTCAATATTACCCAATATGAATACAATTTAAGCTTAATTTTTAGTAATCTATAAAATTATTTTATTTTTATAAACATTAATATATGTTTTCTTATGTGAAATAATAAAAATAGTGTAAGATTGGTATTAGAGAGGTTAGAAAATAACTTTTGAATTCCGTTTTTAATTCGATTAATCTATAAAATTATTTCACTTTTAGAAACATTAATATACGCTTTCTTATATGAAATAATGAAAATAGAATAAGATTGGTATTAGAGAGGTTAGAAAATAACTTTTCGATTCCTTTTTTAATTCGATTTAATTCACAATATACACCTTTTTTTTCAAAAGGCAAACTAATGCATCAATGTAATTGATAAATAATTGAAAAATATATTTTCTGAAGCGCCACTAATTTAGTAGAATACATAAGAAAACAGGCAAATACAGAATTTTCTCAAAATAAATTATCGAAACAAAATCAAACGTCTGTATAACGGCTTAATATTTGATCAATATATTCATATCAAACTACACACAAATGAACACAATTTTCAACAGTAAATCAAAATTTTGTTAGCTATATCTGATTTCATAAACTGTGTTTAAATGTGAAAATCGTATATTTAATAAAAAAAATCCGCTTTCTACTTACCGGGTGAGAGAGTATAACTCCTGTAAAAATACCCTGAAGCAATCATAAACAGTAAAAAAATAAGAATAATATTGTGAAGGTTAAGCCTTTATTTGTTGTAACTACCAACCGTCGTCATTTATTATCTATGCCATTATTTTATTTAAAATTATGACTGTGCATTTTAAAGAAGTAAAACAAAATATTAAGTTGAAGTAACTCAGCTATAACATATTTTACTTCAATTTCAATCATGATTGAACATTATTAAATGCATTCTTATGAATTTTTTTTAAAAAAATATATCGTTTGCTATTCATTCTAGCTCGCTTTCAAGATTTTCGTATTATTATTTCTGCTACTTAAGATATATTCTGCATTTCTGTAATCAAAATTTGCAAATAGGTAGTTTTTTTATGATATGATTAGAGTGACATATAATTTTCCCCAATCCTAATAAGTCACTATATCAACAGAAATTAGAAATGATAGTTGTTACCGGACAACTTATCCAGCTCGCCACCTAGCGGCCACTTCCCAAAAGCTTCAGTTTATGCTCTGGAGTCATGGAGTAAACTCGATGTTTTCACCCGATAATTATACTTTTCCCGAAATGTTTGCATTAATTGTATGTCCGTGTATTGTATTTCCTGTGTTTTGTCCTCTAATGTTTCATTAAAAAGATTTAAATAATCTAAGCTTCTTTCTTTAAGAGTTTTGTTTTTCCGTGGCAGGAATAGTTTTGGGGCCCAAAGTTAACTAATTTTGTTTAAGGTTACTTAGTTTATTATAACGAGCTATTTAAACTTCTGAAATAAATTAAAAGTCGATTATTGTTTTTGTTAAACTCTCAATAATGGATGCTTAGGGATTCATTTTCTCTAACAACTGGCCATATCTATTCGTATTAATCATAAATATATTAAAAATGATAGCTTATTTTAAAGTACTGAAATACTTACTCACTTATTTATTAATAAAGGTTTCTCTGAATAATAATCCATTTTGCCCTCGTAATAAATATTGTTAATCTTGGAAAAGGCAGTAAACGATAAGATCACACAATATTTTTTCCTCTTCAATATGAGCTTCACATGAACGTTTTATTTTCTCATATATAACATATTGCATTATAAAAATCAAGAAATTCTGTTACAATATTTTGGGAATCTCCATGTTAAAGACCTACCTGAGTTCATTTTGGTATTATCTGTCTGTGACAAAGATAATTCAAAACCAATTTCAACTAGATATATGGAATTTGGTATATGTATTTTAAATGGAATTTGGTATATGTATTTTATATGGAATTTGGTATACGTGTTTTATATGGTATTCGTACCCTTTTTCATGTTTTAAGCAAATTTCATTCAGTGGAAGTTTGTTAGTCCGGCTGTTCGAATGTAAGTTAACTTCATATCTAGATAAGCAAAAGATATATAATTCGATACGCTCATTTAATGCAATCACCAATCTATAACATAGTCACCAGTAAAATTTTGGAGCAAATTTTACTCGGGGGTCCACCTTCTATTTATCGGTCTGTGTTTTCAAAAGCTTGGAATCGCTATAGCTCAAAAATTTAACGAATTGAATACATCAAATTCAGCATGAGATTTTATTATTATAAATGTCACTCTCATCAAATTTGGTTTCAATCGATCCGGAAGAACGCGTCTAAAATACAAACTCAATTTAAAGATATCATTAATTACAAAGCAAGAGCCAAGAAAATTCGCCAGGCAGCACACAATAAAATAAATAAAAATGCTAAATTCCCGCCAAATGTTAATATTTCATTTCTGCTGTATCCCAGTGTAATGCAAAGTGTTCTTTGCTTCATCCAAATGCGCAATTTTTTTTTTTTTTTTGACACGGCTGGGGATAACATTATTTTTGAAGAATATGCGAAATAGTGTCAGAGATATTATTCTCGCCGAATCTTCTTACTTTGCTTTTAATTATAAATAGTTTTTTTTAAGTTTTAAAAAATGAGCAGGCATCAAGACGTTTTTATTTTCAACCCATGGATACAAAAATTAGCCACACAATTTTTATAATCTCATGCTACATTCCATTTAACTAAATCTTCATGTTGCATATTAAAATTATTACATTTGCTTCAAATTTGTATTATTGAATTTACACGCATATGAAAGTACAGAGAAACCGTTAAAAGACTTGCTTAAAAATTTTGATATGGATTTACATTTTAGGTGATACAAATACATTAAACCATTTCTATCTGCATCTTCCTTCTTTCGCAGTTATGCTTACTTAAAACTGGGACAGACATATGATGTTTCTGTTAAAAGGTCTTGATCAAAATTTGATAAAAATCTGCAAATGTTTTACTAAGAGCATATGTTAGATTTCATCATTATAACTCAAAATGAGTTTGAGTTAGATTGTTCACAAACAGACAGGGGATTCAGAGAAGTCTGAAAGTTGGAACTATGTCAAAATCTCGATGGTGCATTTTGTGACAATACAGTCTTTCTCTCTATGTACCTCGTATGCCAGAAATAAAAATAGGGATTTTTCTATCTTCTGCCTTTATTTTGAAAACTTTGAACGATGAAAAAGAATGGAAGTTTTATTAGGAACAGATTCTTAGTTAAAGTTTTCTAAAATTACTACCGATAAAAATTTAAATTTATTAGGAGCCCCAACGTGTCTCAAATTTTTACGAACATTAAATCTTGTTTCCTTATAAAGAGCGAGTTCACAATTTATGCCGCCGTAATTTAAGTTAGGAGAGGATTAAATTATTACTGTCCTCGTTAATTTTTTATGCAAATGTCGGCCGGTGGTTTGTAGAAAAATGCTGCACCGTGGGCTTGAATTTTTCTCAACACTGATTAATTTCTCCTCCAGGGGAGACAACTTTTCAACCATATTTTAAAATTCAGTCGATAAAGTGCTAAAACTGAAAATGGTTATGACTTGAATCAATGACATTAGAAATTTAAAGTCTTATGCGATATTTCGGAAAGTCTCAAAATAAAAATTTAATTAAAACAAACTCTTATATAACTCTTAAATTTTCCATTCTTAAAAAAAAGAATACATATTAATCTTTGCTTTTATTTAGCTTGTTTCCGTTCATTTTTTATATAGATGAAACATTCTATTGATTTTTTTTATATTGTTGATATTATATTTCAGAAATTTTAAAGCAAGTGAAATTTTTTTTACAGGATATTATATTTTTTTATTTTTATACAGATCAATAAAATGGTTTAATATTTTTAGAAATTAATTATTAATTAGTTTTATTTAAAATTCTATTCAATATGGCGCTATCTGGAAATCAATTTAAACAAATAATAGACTGATATATATGTAACATAAAAAAAAATATGATTTATGTTGACGAGTAAAAAAATGAAACTTATAATAAATTAAACATTTGTAGAAACCTTGTTTTATTTAAATAGCAGAAAAATTAATTTTTTAGCATATATATATATATATATATATATATAT
>JAPMOQ010027556.1:1614316-1639370 GCA_026543055.1 Argiope trifasciata | reverse complement strand
ATATATATATATATGTTGATGGTGAGCTGTTCCTACACAATAATGGCCCGTTTTTATGAACAAATATTTTACTGATCGAGGTGGTTTTTGGCCTCCTCATTTGAAGGAAAAATTTTGCAAATCAGTTCTGGTACTGATGTACTGTTAACACATCTTCTCCACACATATTGGCTAATTTATTTCTGGCTTGAACAGCATTTTTACCTTTTATAGCAAAAAATCAAAAAATGACGAAAATGCTGTTTATTGCTCTCCATATTTAAAAGGGCACCATCCAAAAACTACTGCGAAGAATCAGCTGCACTTTTTCACACTCAAGCCTTGCTATATCAGCTCTTAAAACATTAAATGATTTTGCGGTTTAAGTATGAAATTGGGTGCGAAAAATGCAATTAAATCCTTTGTCAGGAAAAAACGAAATTACTTATATATATATATATATATTTATATATACAAACATAAAATTATTAAAACAATCAAAACACATTTCTTGAACAACAAAATTAAAACGAAACCAAATAGGTCGAAATCGAAATTAAAACTCAATTCAGAATTAAACGCTAAAAGCTCACAAAATGAAAGGTAAATGAATAAGAACCAATTAATGAAACAAATCCACAATACTATATTCAAAGAATTATTTAAACGAAACAGAAACAAAAGTAACTTCGAAAACGAAACCAAAACCGGAATCGAAACTAAAAAATCATTACTCATTAAACAAGTTTTAAGAATTAAAATGTTTTTAAATCAATCATTATATTTAGAGAGCGCAAATGCAGCTACAACTAAAATACAAATGAATATAAATTAATTAACAAAATAAGACAACCGAATCAAAATGATCAATAGAAAAAAATAGTCAATAGAAAATAATTAATATATACATATATATATATATATATATATAACTTTAAATCAAAAATATAATATATATTATGAAACTATGAAATTGATATTTTATGTTAATTTATTTCCCGTAATAACGTTTAAACGCTTTAAATGAGCAAAAGTTAGATGATACGATGTCTTAAGAAAAGAACAAAACTGATTTTTTAAAATTAAAACAATAATCTCCGTTGTTGCTAGGCAACCAACGTAGTCACGTTACAAAAATAAAAATTTACAGAAATTAAAAATAAGATTAAAGAGTAAACATAGAGGGCGCTATTGCTACTCTCCATTTAGAGTATTCTTAACAGTGCTTAACAGTTAACAGTTTTCTTAACAGTTTTTTACTGTTTTATTTTGTAGTATATTCTGTAAAAATCTATCTAATTTTTTAGCACTTTAATAAAAATTAGGTTATGTTCATAATTATTACACTAGCGGTTGATTATTAGTAACATTATTTAAATGTAACCATAAAAATGATGTACACAAGTACACAATGTCCACAAGAAAAAGCACAAAAGGAAATCGTTTAAAAATTTCAAAGTAAAAGTTTCTAATAAAGTGGTATTTTTTACTTATACGATTTGTTATTGAACTTGTTCGCTTAGTGAATTAGAATTGAGAATTATGGTTGGAAGCATTAACAGTTCTAAAAATAACAAATGATATTTTGTTAACAATTTCTATCCAAAAGTGATTTATTTAAAAATGTTTTCATTATATTTTACAACTTATAGAAATAGATTAAATTTTTACAAGATATATCATATTGCTGTTTATTTCAAATTTAAGCTCTCAGATATTACTTTATTTGGAATAAATTAGATATATATCTGGAGACTTTGAATTCAAATTCGGATACAAATTTCATTTATTTCAGGAAGATCAGTTTATTAACGTAAAGCGAGAATATTTTGATAAGAACACGATTGCTGCAGTAACTCCACTTTTTCATATACTTTTAAATTGCAGAGTATTTCATTTCGCAAAGTACCAAAAGCAGAATAAAATCATTTTTCCTTTTTTGGAATTTACAAATATGTAATATTTGCAATCTTATATGTTGCATAAATTAATAAAAATGGATGTAGTATACTAAAAATAAACTTCATTTTCTTCGATAGAAACATAAAAATTCGCAGAGGAAATCTCATGCAACAAAACATCATCCACATGAAATGTTGTGAAAGTCTGTTTGTCTGTCATTCATAAATTTCAAAAAAAATATTCTATTTACGAAATTATTCTGTTATAGAATCTTATGCATATCTGTCTTCACAATTTCTTACGTAATACGCAAAAATAGAGATTCAAATCGAGAGTTCCCCATATTAAAGTTACACAATTCTTGTCAGTTAAAATTTCATAACTAAACTTCGTAGAGAATTAGGCCTTGAGTTTACGATCCCAATTAAATTATTATTAGATTAAATTTAAACTGGTAAAAATTGATTATTAAATTAGAACTGATGAGTATAATAAAATTCGGTTTATGATATTTGTTACTTTCAAAATTAAAATCATTTTAAATACTTAAGCTTTTTCTCTGCTTACTTTTCTTTCTTTCTTTGGTGGAAAATTCATTATTCTCATTTTAGATTAACCAATTCTATGACTTTTACAACATCAGTATTAACAGAATATAAATACGTGCTCTCTTCAGAACAACTGAAAGGAAGGTTTTTAATTCTTTACTTATTTCCAAATGTTCTTTCTACATTAAAAATTTTGTAATAATGTAAATGCATTATATCAAACAATTACTAAAAAAACGAATTTGAACTAGAATTTTGTTTTATATACATTCCGTAAAATTATTTAAAAAATTCACATAGCACCTGCTTGTTAAGATTTTGGGTATCGTTTGACAACGGCTTCTGCACTGCATTTTTGAACGTACGTTAGGGTGGGTTTATTTCATCAATATAGTAGTGGTATGACCGAAAGGGCTTCAAAATTTTAACTATGTCAGGGTAGTCTGTTAAAACCAATAAATTATGCCCATTAAGTTAAAATACATTTGATGACACTAAAGGACATGATTTACAAGGGGAACAAAACTAATTAGGACAATAACATTTAACATATATGCATTAAAATAATAATTGGGGATTACATCATGCTTTACACTAGCTTCCAAGACATGGACGGATTGTTCATGGCAGCTGCCGCTAGAGGGCCGAGCAAAACAGTTACGGTTACAGCGGAAAAAGGGATGAAAGAACAGAATGTTAATATTTAACTGTAAAATAATCTCAGATTACTCTCAGACTGAATTAAAATAATACGGTCAGAAACGACACGATATTCATTGTCTGATGCCATGTGACGAGGTCGGAGCCAAGTTTCAACTTCTGGTGAACGTATAATACACGTGAAAATAAAATTGAACAAAGAAGTATCTAATAGGACGAAAATCAAGGTCAAACAATTTCGGAATTGTGCTCATCCTTCCGCGTCTCTCCCCTTTAATGAAATAGAATAGTCTCAACAATGGTCGTATCAGAATACAGAAACGAACAGTACTTAAAGTTTGTTATTTTGTACAACAAACAAATCTTTGCACTAAGAAATTATATCCACAAAAAACAGCCACACATGCAGATATGCTGTCAAATAGAATCAAAATAAAACTTAAGCTCTACAAAGAAATAAATAAAGTAATAAAACATTTTTTGAAGAAAAGTTTGGAGAAAAAATATTTTGAAGCAGATTAAGTGTTTTTTCACATGAAAAGTTAACAAGTGAAGACTATCATCCTTAATTTAATTAACTACTTGTTCTTAAATTAGGAACAAGAAACACTTCCTTTAAATACTCAAAGCTGTAAACAATTGCTAAGTAAATTAGCCATTCTGGTTTTTAAGAATATTTAACAAATAAATATTTCCATTAAATTTTTTTGTAAGGAAAGAAGATGGGGAAAATTCTTTTTTCACTTTTTTCTATTATTTAGACATAAACATATGCATAAGAAAAAAATCGTTATCATTCTAATTTAATGGAATTATGGCGAAAATCTGTACTTAGTGAGATTTAAAGGTGGTTTCTGTTCTATTGTTTTAGCAAAAGAAAGGAAGGATAATACATAATACATCTCATTTTTTTTACTATTAAAAGTCCACTTTGTACCAAAGAAATAATTTATTCAGGTGGATATTTTGATTGTTTGTTATATAAGTCCTTTCATTGAGAGGTTCCCAATGGAATTAATTTAATTCTTTTTCATCCTGTTTGAATATTCAATTTATTCACCGTGAATTATTCAACAAATTAAAAGTTGGAAAAAAGACTTAGTTGATTTCATTTAAGATCAAAGTTAATTTATGTAAATTAAGACTAACTTGAAAATAAGAATTAGTTAAATAGGAGCCATGCACATTTCATTCATGAATATAAAATGGGATTTTAGGAAATAATTTATTTAAATTTGTTTATAACTTTATTACGTAATCTATTTTTTAATCTGTTAGATAATAAAATAGTACGTAATCCACAACATCTGTTTTTCCTCATCGTTACGTAATTTGGCTCTTTATAATTATAAAACTAATTTGATTAATATAGAAATAAATTGTTTCATGTAAATATACATTTTTTTAGCATTAATGCATTTTATTGGCTTAAATGTCTAAATATGTTTTCTGAAAAAAATAAATCGCTTTAGCATGTCACAAAGATGATGATATGCAGTTATTAAGAAATTGTGTTAAATATTTATAATTAGGATATTTGTTATTCTAAATCCCTTAGATATGCATATTTCTATAAAAGATTTGATAATTTTTTTAATTATTGGTTTATTTATATTGAGAAGCACTAATTTGAATTATCTGGATTTTACAGTCTGAAGAGAATTACGTTGATTTATTGGTAGAAATTTTCAGGATTTGACAATTAACAGTTGATGTATTTAATATTAATATTTCTTTATTGTGAGAAAATAATTAAAGGACATAACATGGACTTCAAACATAATTATAAATTTGCCAAGTGGCTTTTTGAGGTAAATGCATTAATATTTCAAGATCTGTTTATTGTTACACTCACTATAAAGCCTAGGAAAAGCGGTTTTAAATGTAAACAGTTTAAGGCTACAAAGTAGAGGGTTTTTTTTGTATTTTTCAGTGCTATGTTACAGGTTAAAAAGCGATGCGACTCAATTTGAATCGCAAAAGGAAACATTTGTAGATAAATTTTTCGATAAAGAACGAAAAGCAACATGAAATGTACCAATTTTAAAATTGCAAGTCATTGCTGAAATAACATGCGTCACGTGCTCAGGCGTTGGCTAATGTAGTATCAGAGCTTATTAAGAAAGAATTAATAGTTGACGTTTTTTTAGGTTCTGAAACTAAAGGAATGCATTTTACAAAGGGAATTAGTATGAGTTTACTAGCCACCTTAAGGAATCAATTAAATTTATAAATATGATTAATTCTCAAAAAAAAAAAAAGATTAAATTATAGTCTTTTATCATTCTTATTGTGAAATATTTAATAGCTTTGGCAAATTTGTGGTAAGAACTTGTTCCAAAAGAGTTGATAATTAGGCGTTTATTTGTTTTTGAAAAAAAGATAAATACATTTTAAATAGAAAGAATAATATACGTTTAATCTCCACTTTTGGTGATCCATTAAATTTACAAATAACAATTTGATTCTTCAGAAAAAAATAAGAATTTTTGCTTGCGAGTGGGTGAATGTCGTCTTCATATAAACTAGAAGTCGAATTTTTCCCTTCTGGTATTAAGGGGTCCTTACATTCAGACGCTACTGCACCCTTTTATGTTGTCACGCGGACATGGCGTCATCATCATTCTTATTGTGAGAAATTTGATGAATTTGACTAATTCGTGATAAAAAGTTGTTCAAAAAAGAATTGATAAGCAATTATTGGGGTTCTGGAAATAGATAAATGTATTTTATGCTGGAGAAATGATATAAGTTTATCAGTCACCTTCAGCTATAAATTTTATTCATCAGTCGAAACTTAATTCTTAAAAAAAATAATAGATTTAAAGCCAAACTACTAAGCAAAATTAATCTTAAAATTTGAAATAAAAATAATGCAACGCAAGTAAATAATTATATTTAACTGCAAAAAGTACAAACATTTCTAAAGATACTAATTAAAAAAACCTACAAAATTACAAAACAATACAAATTGATTTAATTAGTATAAGAAAAAAAATTTAAATTAAAGACAACATCAAACAAAAAGCGAACACTGAAGACAGGCATTATTCCATAATCTCTTGATTAATGTATATAACATGTATAGGCAAAAATTGTAAATGCTGTGGTCAATAACCTTTAAAAACTTGATAATGTGCCATAAATCAGTTCAAAGAAGAATCAAAATCTGTTTTATTATATATTTTACACTATTCTCAAAAAAGAATTTTTTTAAGCTTTAGACTTTTAAGCTTAAGCTTTTTTTTCCTATCGACAGCAGGTCAAATGCCAACAACTGACACATTCTTCATCTTTTATGATGTTTATATCGTGGATAAAGGAAAATAAAACTTTTCAGAATAGTAGGAGTGACAGAAGATTTTGGCACAAATTCAATATATTTTTGGAATTGAGAGAAGTCTGTATTAAATAATAAATTTTGTACAAATTATATCTCACTTTTCTCGAAAGGAAAATCTTCGAAATGGTGTATTTATGAATACTGAAGTCTTTATTCTGTCAGTTTACTGTCAATAACTAGATATGCTTTGAAAATGAAGCCTATAGTATTAAAGAAATATACTCTGGAAATAGTAGAAGATGTCTTTTAGCAATAGATATTGAATAAATCTGCAGAATTATTTATTTTATAAATTGAAAGGACTGAAATCCGAATTTAATATAAACTGTTTGATTTTATGTTTTTTAGATGCAACTAAACCTTTTTTCATATGAAGAACAAAATTTCTCTCTCAGCAAAATTATTTTGTATGGACAACTGTATATGACTTTTTCTTGAAAACCTTGAAGCAATTATTTTCAATTTTGATCACGCGTTTCTATTTTATAGACGCAAAAATGCTATACTATGAAATATGCTCTGAATGCTATAATCACTCTCAGAATTTCGTAAGAGTTATTGTATTATAAACACGAAACTCCTTAAAAATAAAATAGAATCAAGTTAATTTTACAAAATATAAAAAATTATAAACACATATTAGAGATTTCTTAATGTAGTATATAAATGTTATGATTATTAATTTTCTTTCCATTAATCTAAGTTAAATATATTTGAGAACTTTGAATACCAAATAACAACTAAGACAACCAACCTAGAGAATTCTATATGACCTCTTCTCTTGTAATAAAGTTATAAATATCCAAGTTCAAACTAGATATTGTCTCTCTGGAGGTCTGATAATTTTACGAGCTGGTAAAATGTTATTGACAGTGTAATACTATTATGTATGTTTTAGTATTATTAGTTAGTAATTTATGATTTGTTGTCTGTCTATGTTTTTTGCAATTTCTTTTCTATTTGTTGATCTTGCGTACACATTTTTGTAAACCGAGTTTCTGTTTTTCATGGAATAAATCCTTATTTTCTGTTAACCAACAGTTGACTATATTCACAACGGCCATTTTTCGTTCGAAAACATAGCTACTTGCTTTGCATGATAAGTTAGAGCCCAAGATAGGAAAATTGCAGAGTCTTTGGCGTACACAAGATGAATATTGTGAAGACCTTTAGGAGAGTTGCTTCTGTCTGAAGAAATATTGATAGATTGGAAACGAAACAGAAGCACGGAAGATGAATCTCGTGTTGCAAATTGCTCATTGGAGAAATTAATGCATTTGTTCAAAAAAAATAGTAAAAGGCTAAGAAATGATAGAATTAGTTCGAAAAGGCTCAGTCTAAGGAAAAAAAGATGCCGTAAATAAGTTGGAGAATTACCCTATAGCTGTGAGTACTCATAGCAGGAATAGCACATATAAGCAAAATTTACTATGCATCTTTTGTAATAAGAATTTCCTACCCAGGATTATTTAGAAGCTAAATATAAGGCTATTGATGAAAAAAAGTGTAATTTGAAAAATCTTGCTTAATTTTATTGTTTTACTGTTTCGCGCTTTTCAAAATTTTGTAAAGCAAAAAAAAAAAAAATCGTCAATATATTGTACCAAGCTGCTCTATTATTTATTGTGAGATCATCCTAAAGAAACTAGGAATAAGTCTGATATAATTCAAACTAATTCATTGTCTAACAGTTGCAGTAAAAAGATCGTTTTTCTAATGCCTTTGATTGTGAAGATATGCGTGAATAATAGAGTATTAACACTGAAAACGTTGATTGATAGCTAATCTGAATGTTATTACATTTCAAAACCATGCAATCGAGAAGTCGAGCATTAAATCAAATAACCAGATAAAAATGCAACATTAAGTTATTTGGTGGGAGGGCAAATGCAGAGTCAGATTTACGATGTATACGAATTGCTTTACTAGATGATTCTTACAATCATCGTATTTAAAGAGTTCGCGGAAAACAGAATTTGTGGCACAGTGCCAGAAATTAGTACTCCTATTGTGACTAATGAGTTGAATAAAAAAGAGTATATTTTTGTCAGACCTAGAAACTGAAATGCGCAAAATTGGTTTATTGATAAGAGCGGATATGCTGTCGTTTCGTTTTTACAAAAATCTATTAAATTATATACGGGTTTACTTCTGTTTAACAGATGACACATTAAAGATGCGTTTAGGATGTATATTTTGACTGGGGAACAAGATACAGTTCCCAGTCAAATACAGTTTCTTCAAACAATACAATAACATTCTTTCAAATGTTATTTATTTACATGTTAAAGTTTTGCCTGGCAATTGGTTGAAGGGTCTCGAAAGCATTGGGGTTCGTGATCCAATTCTTTAATTAAATAAAAAAATATATTTAGATCATTTAATGCGATGTTTTGGAGCTATTTAAATTTTAATCAAATAGTGTTTTTATTAAGTAATAAAATAGTTTATTTCATTTGAAAAGTAATTGCTAATAAACCCATAACCATATTTGAAAAATAATTTATTTTATGTATTAATAGGCTATAGAAACTTGTTTTACTTTCTTATAGATGCTGTATCAAATCAGTGTATCATATATGAAACTGAAAAAAAATCCATCATTCCATTTTTCACGAATGGACAGAAGCATATACCCCATTGATTAGCTTGCAGTAGTTATGAATTTCTGCTTTAACTGCTACTGCATTTCTGACATTTACAAGAATGTTTTGTATCTTAGATGATTTTATTACTTGTCGTCACGTATATTTAATATTACTTTTAATATACGTTTTTTTGCAGTTTTATAAAGAAGGAATGTTAATTTTAATAGTTCTAGGGCAATCGAATATTTACCCGTTTTAGAATGTTCAACGGATAATCTAATTTTATAATATACTAATTTCATATAATAAACTGAAATAAAAATAAAATAAGTAAATGAACAAGAAAATGAATAGAATAATTTATTATTTTTTAACAATTTATTTAATAATTTATTTATTTAGAATATTTTATAATAATAAATAGATTGTGAGTTCACTGATCTCTGCTATTCAAAGGCGATTACAACCTGCCACTCATAAATTTGTATGTATTGTATCAAATGCGATTCAAGAGGGAAAATAATTTTGTATGCAATATATCAAATTTGATACTTTTGTAAATTTAATTTAATAATATCAAAATCTTTTTTTTAATTATTTTTTGTTGTTGAATATGAACGTAAAAAAAAGCATTTTTTCACATGACAAAATAATAACAATAATAAAAATCTTGCGATGACAGGACAAAACTTGTTTCTCAATCATATTATATGTATATAAAATAACGGTGGTAGATGGCTAAGTTACTTTTTTTTGCTGAGACCTTAGCATACTTTCAGATTCAGATGATCTCTAACCTATACGTAATACGATGTTCAAAATGTTTGAGTCTAGCACAAATATTTTTCTGATTTCCAAAGTCTGGGATTGGAAATTTTTTTGGTTTATGAATGAGAAATTATTATTGGTGTTTTTACTTTGCCTTTTCAATTTCGTCAAGAATTTTGAATGAAAAACATTATGATTAAAGAATTCATTAACTTAATTAGATGACTGGAAGTAGTGGGTCCATTTAAATCTTTCGGTTTATTATCATTTACACTTTTCACTGAATAAGTTTAATATGACAGACTGCATTACATAAGTAAAATATACTGCGAAATAATACCTTTATTTAAAAATTAGATTCGATTAAAAGAATGTTCCAAAAACTTCTCGCAAAAATAAAATACCTTATTTTAAATATGTAATACATTAATAGTTCATGGATGATTCAATATTTGCTTTAAAAATGCCCCTTTTGATAATCCAATCTATAATTAAAGAAATATTTATAAAAGTAAAGAATAAATTTTAAGTGAAATGCTAGCTTTTCAATCTCCTGCTTTAAAACGAAACATTAATATAATTAAACGGAATTAAAAACTGACAATAAATGAGCTGAAAATTTTACACATCTTATAAAAGGTAAAAAATGTAAACGTCTTACGAAAATCCTAATTTTATATTTAGAAATCAACTTTAAGGTTCTAAGTAAAAGTCTTTCTATAGGTATTTTCTGTTTATTTCCCTTTATTAATCATGCGGTTTTATTAAGTTAAAATGCAATTTTTTATTGAACAATCACATCTGCTTAAAAATAAATAAATAAAAAAAGCAACCTAATTTTATCAAATATACTTCATGATTTCTTTATACACTTATATTTTATACATATTCAAAATTATCAATTCTAATCCCTAATAGGATACTTTTGATGAATAGGTATAGACTTGCAATATAGCAATTATCAGTTTATTTTAATTAGATATAGGATATTTTAATTTATGAAGTTATCGATTTAAATCTATCTGGTCGGGAGGCCTCTATCCTAACTGCACGTACAAGACGGCGCGTTCGAAAAAAAGTAATAATGCCATAAGAAGTGGTCTATTGGCGTCGATAAGCCTAAAATTGACACACAAAGAAATCACAGAGAATAAAATTTCTTGGGTTGTTCGGAAAGTCATTTCGTATTTTTTTGTCAAAATGAAAAGAAATTTTCGTTTAATGAATAAATTATTTATTAAATTATAAAATTGCCATTCTGGTCTAATACCTTTTGCCATATTTTTGGTAGAAACATGATTACACGCTCATAAAAGTTTTGGTCTTTGCTGTAAAAAAAAACTGATCGAGGTGGTTTTTGGCCTCCTCATTTGAAGGAAAAATTTTGCAAATCAGTTCTGGTACTGATGTACTGTTAACACATCTTCTCCACACATATTGGCTAATTTATTTCTGGCTTGAACAGCATTTTTACCTTTTATAGCAAAAAAGAAAAAAATGACGAAAATGCTGTTTATTGCTCTCCATATTTAAAAGGGCACCATCCAAAAACTACTGCGAAGAATCAGTTGCACTTTTTCACACTCAAGCCTTGCTATATCAGCTCTTAAAACATAAAATGATTTTGCGGTTTAAGTATGAAATTGGGTGCGAAAAGTGCAATTAAATCCTTTGTCAGGAAAAAACGAAATTACTTTCCGAACAACCTAATAATACAGAGCGTAGCCATTGTTTGTACCTTTAGAGACTATGAGTTCATAATATTAGCACATTATTAGTTTGAAAAATTGTGTGTTATTTATTTTTTTATTTTTTAGCCGTAATAATTTCCAAGGATTTCCATAATAAAAAGAGAAGTATCTAAATGCATCCTAAAGATTCGCAAAATATAACAGGACTGACGATTAAATCAAAAGAATTACAGTTACACAATAATAGGCAAAAGAAAAATAAGGAACTAGAATGTTTTTATCAAATCAAAAGTGACACTACCCTATTCTGTTTTTTTTTCTATTACTCTTACTCTCCATAACCGCAATAGATAATGGTAAAATGCCAAAGTGAGGTTGAATATGAAGGTTAGGATAATAAAAATACATTAATTTCATCAGAAATGGACACAGAAAGCCATTTAGTGGCAATTAAAACTTATTCCTATTTAAAATACACATATGCATCACCGTCCCAGGAGCTCTATTTTCAGAAATGCACGGGTGGACTGAGAGACATTCACTGAACATCCATATATGATACCCCAATTGCGTAAGGGTTAAGAATGATTGATGAGATTTTCTATCACATATAAAATTTCTCGAAATATTTAACACTTTATTACAATTCATGAACAAAATCCATCAATCTGATAAAATAATTTTGAATTATATATTCAATTTAATGCCCACTTCGTTTAAATAAATTTTAAAATAGCTAGTTATTTAACATATTGAGGCAAGTTTTTAATAAAAAGGAAATTTCTCTCAAAGTTTATTTTTATTTTATGCTATGAGTTTTAAATGAAAAAATATCGATTGATAAAGGAAAGTAAAAAAAAAAAATATATGTTAGATAAATTAACAAACACACAAGCAGTTGAGATTTAATAGGAAATAATTTAGTAATTTACTTTAAATTACAATAGTTTCTTTTATGCCGAGTTTCGATTTCATTAAATAATTTTATAGAAACATTCTAGAATCTTCTGTGATCAGAGATACAACAGCTAGAACAAAAACTTATTAAATTACCTTTTCACTGATATCCTCTTCCATTTATAAGTCTTACTATCGACTAAAGGATTAAAATTAAAAGATCGGAAAACTTAAATTATTCTCATTCAGAATCGTTTCATAATCACTGTCTAGAGAACTGAGACAAAGTAATTTGAAAGAGGAACTACTTGACTTGGAAGCCAGTCGGACATCCGGCTGGGATTAAAATATGAATGAACAAGCAGCTCAAAGCGGAAATAAATAGGCTAAAAATAGAATCATATTTGCTTCACGTCTGCTTTAAGATATGCAATTCATACTTTGCTCCATTATCGTTCAGAATACTAAAATGTTACAATCTTTAGGAAATGGATGTTTTATAGATTTCCAATTCTCGTGGGATTTTAACTTTGGATTTTTATATATCGCTTGGGCATTAAATATGAAAAGGTTCAAACTATGATAAAGGAGATATCGAAATTAACCATTTTTTTCAAGATTTTTTTTAGGGGAAGAAATAAATAAAAGCGGTATAATTCATGTTCTAGATTAAAGGAAAAACGTTTAAAACTCCTTCTAGTATATATATAATAAAAAACAATAAGATGGAGATATTCATAATCATGTAAATTTATATGTTAAGCTTCGTACAAAATTTCTAATGTTCCTCTCTTCTAATTTCTTCACTAGTTTTCGCTTTTATTAGCAAAAATTCTCAAATTAGTTGTAAAAATAATCAAAAATTTGCATGTTTCTTCCAACAACAAAAAACAACGGAATGACCGCGAATAAAGGCAAATGAAGTTCAATCCCTCGATAATGACAGTAACATTTGTTTATTTTCTTTGACAGTTATGATCCTTAGTACGAAATAGTGGTGAAAAAAGTTACCAGCAACAGCCAATTTTCAGTACACCTGTTTTAAGCACAATTGATTTAGTCAGTATACATTAAAGTCAGGTTCAGAAAGAATATGATAAACATTACTGGGTGTACTTAGGGATCCGAAGCATCAAAAGATAAAGAGAAGGTTTTTGGCCTCTACAAATTTATGCATTTGGTAAACTTTTGACATCAAATACCGAATTAATGTCCAGCAAATTTGCATAAAAGGAGATAAATTAGTTCTTTTTAATGCAGCTGAAATCACACGGCTCAAATACAATACAATATACTAAAACATTAGACACCTAATTTAAGTAACAACTGCTCCACTGTCCATTACAAATACACGATGATTCTTTGATAAAATTTTTATCAATACTTAATATAGAAGAAGAATGAAAAATATGATGGGACGTATCACGTATGTTTGTGGCCTAAGGATAATGAGAATGACGAAGGCTCTTCTAAACATAAGCGCATTACCATATATGAGAATGTTAAGCATTCAAAGCTGATTTATTATACAATAATCCTACATAAACGATGATTCTTTAGTACCCTTTGATTTATTGAGCAATAATCCTATACAAGATGACGATTATTTGGTTATTTGCATTTATGACCAAAGGATTCAGATGCGAGAAATTATCACCAGGCATTCGACATCAGACTTTAAGTGCAACAGGGAAAAATACGATGGGACGTATCACGTATGTTTGTGGCATAAGGATAATGAGAATGACGAAGGCTCTTCTAAACATAAGCGCATTACCATATATGAGAATGTTAAGCATTCAAAGCTGATTTATTATACAATAATCCTACATAAACGATGATTCTTTAGTACTCTTTGATTTATTGAGCAATAATCCTATACAAGATGACGATTATTTGTTTATTTGCATTTATGACCAAAGGATTCAGATGCGAGAGATTATCACCAGGCATTCGACATCAGACTTTAAGTGCAACAGTCTCATAATCTTTCTTTGGTGAGCTGTATTTGCTCCTGGAATTAATTAGTTGATTTGTAAGACCTTATTACCACATATTCGATGCTTGAATTAAGGTGCAAACATTTCATATATTTGATAATTCTTTGTTGAATTTTATTTGTACCTCAACTCAATAATTCAGATGCTAGACTTTATGACCAGATACAAGACCTCAGATTTAAAATATAAAAACTTTCATAATATTCCATGGTTAACTTAATATGCTTTTGAATATTATCTGGCCAAGATGTAATAACCTATCATCAGAGAATTCAATGCCTGAATTAACATAAAACTATTTTATATACATGATAAAATTTAGTAAACTTTATTTACATTTATTAGGTTGTTCGGAAAGTAATTTCGTTTTTTCCTGACAAAGAATTTAATTGCATTTTTCGCACCCAATTTCATACTTAAACCGCAAAATCATTTTATGTTTTAAGAGCTGATATAGCAAGGCTTGAGTGTGAAAAAGTGCAGCTGATTCTCCGCAGTAGTTTTTGGATGGTGCCCTTTTAAATATGGAGAGCAATAAACAGCATTTTCGTCATTTTTTTCTTTTTTGCTATAAAAGGTAAAAATGCTGTTCAAGCCAAAAATAAATTAGCCAATATGTGTGGAGAAGATGTGTTAACAGTACATCAGTACCAGAACTGATTTGCAAAATTTTTCCTTCAAATGAGGAGGCCAAAAACCACCTCGATCAGTTTTTTTTACAGCAAAGACCAAAACTTTTATGAGCGTGTAATCATGTTACTATCAAAAATATGGCAAAAGGTATTAGACCAGAATGGCAATTTTATAATTTAATAAATAATAATTTATTCATTAAACAAAAATTTCTTTTCATTTTGACACAAAAATACGAAATGACTTTCCGAACGACCCAATATAATTTGGTTCAGTTCCGAGATCTTAACAGTTGACCGCCATAATATGAGAATGTTAAAAATTATTTTAACTGGTAAAAATTATTTTTAACATAATCGGTATTAATGAGAAAGTTTGACTAATATTTGATGTTTTTAAACTGTTAAACATTAGTGCTAATGATTGGAAAAAGCTGAATATTTATAAGTTGAGAATATATGTTTCATTTTTTTTCTTTTTTCCGATCCCGTTTAAGTTATAAATGAATTCAATCACGCCAAAAATAAAGCTTAAACAAAAAATGAACAAAAACAAATTTATAGAAAAATAATTATTTATTTATGAAATTTTAATGAATTATTTATTCTAATTTTGTGTCACATTACTTTTTCTGGTTGATTCTGAATGAAAATATTAAATCATTCGAAATTATTATTTCTGCAATACAAAAATTCATGTACTCGCCCACCAAATATAGAGATAAACCATATAGTTTTTACAAATCATAACACTTTGGCCTATTTATCCTTTTTTTAAATTAATTTAGGTATTTTAGTTACACTTTTTTAAAATCCAGAAAATCATTATTATATGAAAGACATCACAAGACAATATTAATTTTTTTAAAGGAAATTTTTATTTGACTACTATATTGACTTTCCTTTATTAATACACATTTAAATTATATAATTTTTGGGATGAAAACAATTGCAAAACTATAGAGCTAATTCTTGTTGATATTTATGTAGAAATATACAAGGTGATCAAAATTAAAATGTATTTCTCTGAGCTCTGTATCCAGCGAACTGATCACTGTGAAGTCTTCAAAACTGTTCAACTTACTATTCAAGACATGGAGAGACGAATTACATAGAATAGTTCCAGAAACACCGACATTTGACACTGTACAACAAAAAATATGCTGAAAAGACTCAAAATACATATCTGTAACACATTTTATTTAACGTATCAAACATTCAAAGGACCTTATCGATGCTCAACTGCTCAATTTGATTCTTTTCTTCCACTTGCAAAATCTGCATTTTGTGGACAGCTTGTTCAAAAGCGTATTGTCATAGGAGTTGGAAAGGAGATATCCTATTCTATTTTTTCTTTATTATTTGCGATTATTGCCATTTTACATGTTTTTGAAGTACAGCGCCATCTATCAGTTTTTCTGGTACTAAGTTTTTCCCATGTAAACCGTCTTCTCCTGTCTTGAATAATATGTTCAACAATTTTGGAGCCTTTACAATGAATAGTTTGAAAAATCACAAAGTGTTTTAATTTTGCTGACCTTATATAAAAAAAATAATAGAATATGTAGAATATGTTTATATTCTATATGGGTCACAACTTTATGGATCCATTTTGATTAAAAATCATTTATAATGTTTTCTCATATGTAAAAAAATAACAATAGAAATTAGTAATTATATTTTATTATCTAAAGTTATAGAAGCAGTATAAATGGAAAAACCATAGAAATTCATCGTAAAAGAATATAAATAAATTTTTTTACATTTTTATGGACATATGAATATTAATGCCATTTCTTTCAAACGTTTTAACTTTGACATTTCCTATGAAAATAAAATGACAGGGAATTCTAGGTCAAATTCTTCAAGGCTTCGCCCTTTTCCCTTAAAATGTTTTATTTTTAGATACAAACTTTTTGTATTCTCCACATATCGAAAAAGAATCATAAGTAAAAGAAAACAAATCCTTTACATTTCTAATCAGTTAAACCGTATATACATATTCGATAAGACATACAATGCATCGGTATGAATAGAAGATAAAAAGTTCTTTTTGATCGATCTCAGGAAGTTTTATTTTTCTATACTATCATATTCCGATTTCTAAGTCGTTCTCCTTCATAGAAAATTTGATTTCCTGGGAGATAGTATAAGAAAGTATATAAATTGTTTTTGAATTTTTTTTCAGAATTTATGATCTATTTTTATATCAAACGATGGAAAGATGGAATAAGATTTTTAGGAGATTTCTATAAATTGTAGCTTCATGATTGTGATTTTATTACATGAGATACCATACAAAGTAAAAGAATAATTTAAAAAAATATTGCATATTAAAGGAAAACTTAAATTTATTTTTAAAAAGTAAATTTACTTGGGTGCAATAAAAAATTAACTTTTGCCTACTAGTATAGATTTAATTTTATCTTCTGATTCAGTAGTGTACATTTCGATCAAAATATTTCTTTTTTACATTTATATTACATTTTCTTTCAAAATATTTCTAACAAGGAATAATACAAAAAGATAACATCTTTGTGAGCTTTTATTATTTCTTAAGACAGGTAAATAATTTTGAAAAATTTAAATTCAGGATCCTTACTTTGGGTAGATTTAATATTTTAATTTTATCGCAATAACAATTTAGGACTCAAATATTTATTGGTAATATTGACTGTTAATTTCAACGACGCCAGAGATTTTAATATATAATTTTAAATGAAATCTCGCCATTCTGATTATATGACTTGGTTTTATTTATCTATGATCTAACATTAAAAATCATTTTTATAAATTAAAACACGGAATGACATTTGTTGATGAACACAAAAACCAACACAAACATAGAGATACTCCCCGTTACATCTCTGAATAGACATTACAAATCTAAGTAGCTAAAAATAATAATAATCGTAATAAAGTTCTAGGAAAACTGCGCATGCGCCGGTTTCCAAGGTAACCACCAATTGGTATGGGATAAAGGCGTCTCTAAGATGGAATATTGATTATGTAATAATATGAAATATATCATCTGCTCATTTTAAAATGCTCATGATTTTTTAATGTTATTTTTAAGTTACAAATTGCATAGGTATTAAAGTTATTTTAATCATCTAGAAAATGTTACGTTTACTATGTATATTAACCATTGTTTTGAAGACAACTGTCGTGACGTTATAGTTTTATTTCAAATGTAACTTGATTGCATGCTGTCCATGGCAATACTGTAATTTCACTTTCTTATTCCTCACGTCAACTTTAATGAAAAAAAAAAAGAATTTTTTTCTCTTCTATTTACAAACAATTTAATGAAATGTTGAAAAGCAAAACTAGGAATTTTTCTTGCGACAAAAAAATGTGTCGTTGGAAAATATTTAAAAAACAGTCAACATTCAAGAAATATTGCTGAATGACTAACTCTCTATTAATCAATCTGTGAATGTTTTGAAGTTTAACCCACAACAGCGTATATGAGTCAAAACCATGATTGCAGCAGTTGCAGTTGTTCAAAAGCTGTGATTACCACCTGGTTCTCTATCCTTACCAATACAATAATTTCTTCAGCATCTTCAAGTTGTTCTTTGAGCAGTTTATGGGCAAAGTGTAAATATAAATACGTGCGTATAACGGAGTTATTCTTTTTGAAAGTTTTCATTGCTATTTATTGACATCACATCGCTGAATCTGTGATTTGAAAAATACATATCATACCAATTAATTTCTCCACCAATCCGCTTTCTTCGTCTTGAGAAACATGCTAAACTCGTTTTTCTCAAGCATATCTTAACATTATATAAGTATACCTTAATATTCGCGTTACATCATTTTTTTGGAATGTGAAAATAAGTCACATAGCCAAATATTTTAACATAATCTAATTTTTTTCCTTATCAGTTCAAATTTCAAGATGATATTTTTACTTTTCTTTGCTCGATTTTACATTAGATATTTGAATACTACATTTAATAACTTTGGCTCAAATTTTAATAAAAGCTTTCTATCATACAACACTTATATAATTAATTCTACAAGAATAATATATGTTCTTTCAGCTTTATTATTATTCTCATTACAGTTTGATTTTTTTTTCTTAAAATATACTTGAAATGCCGAGTTAAGTGTCAAATTGCTTTATAAAATTCACGTCATTATAAGTTCTCTCATTTTTATTCCTTTTATTTGATACATTTGCATATTTAATTTCAGATTGAGAAATAAAATACATCACTTTTATTTTTTGAAAGAAATAAGTACCACACTTGCCAGAAATATCATCAACCAGTACGTTGAAATATTTTGCACCCTGAAATATACGAGGGTAAATCGGATAGGGAAGTTCAGCATGAGTCAACTCAAGAGCGTTATAGCTCTGGTTTATGTCAACATCTGGATGGCTTTTTTTAAGGTTATATTACTTATATCACAAATTCTACATTTACAATCATTCAGTAATGTATTAAAAAGTGTATTTGCTTGTTATCAATATAAGAGTTCATTTCTCCTATTAAATTAAACAGAAAAAAAATGTCTGTTTTGGACATTTTTCTATATAAAAAATGTAATTTACAAAAACATTTAAGGAATAGCACTTTTTGGGAAAAAGAAACATAATTGCAGTATACTATCGGTTTTCTACTTTTCTCTACGGAAACAGAGCATGTTGATTTTGTTATTTTCTAACTTCACAAATACAAACAACTTTCTTCAAAAGCTTTAATGTTGACCTTTCTTTAAAAAAAAACTTATAAAAGTAATTTTGAGCCAAATCTCTTTCCTCAGCCTTTATACTGAATGCTTTCGTTCTTGGACTTTTTTTCAGGACTATTTGTTCTAAAAGAGTTAAAGTCACTCTTCGCCTTTCACTTTCTTCCTTTTGAGAAAAAGAAGATATATTTCCGTTTCTGTACAGTTTAACATCGTTTTTATAAAGATTTCTTCAGAATTACGACATATCAATGCCAATTGAAGAAGAAAGAATCTTCATCCTTACGTAACATCGTATTGTTCCTTTCAGTTTACGGATTCCATTTATCTGGAGGATTGCTTTCAAAGACAGTTTTCACTTGCTGGATGAATGAAAGCATATAAGCAAATATTTCTTATTCTTTCAGTATTTTTGTTTCTCTTATTCATTTTATAGTACTTAAAACTATAAAATTTTATTTTTTGGGAATATTACAGAGTTGAAATTCGAAGCTTTTCTGCTTTTTAATTTGGAAAAAAAGTACCATTTTGTTACTATTTTTCGTTATTTAGTGCACCTGAGTATGAAATGTTAATTTTAGAAAATACTTCATTTTTAGAATTTTTAAGCTGTTTTGCTTTTCAATTCTATTTTCATCAAATACTAGTTTCAGTTCTTATTTTTTTTTAATAAATACTAAATTCAAACGACATTTTCGGCGCTTACGAAAATTTTCAGCAGAATTATCTTCATGGATTATAAAATTAAATAGATACAAAATTATTTGTGTAACCCTTGGTTTACTTTAAAGTACCGTTTAAATCCGGGTGATATTTTCACAACATTTCTATTTTTTCTAATAGTAACAAAGAACGCGAAGAACTTATTTCCAAAAAAAAAAAAAAATAACAGTTAATGAGAAAGAAAAATAACATCAAAAAATGTATCATTATTGGTATGATTAATTAAATTATTTTAAATAGTTAAAAAGTTTTTTCTTCCTTCTTGATTTATTTTGCACCAAAACTTAAAATAGTGATTTAAAATTATTTGAAAAATTGATGGTAATAAATAAAATTCAACATCTATTTATTAAATTTATTAACAAATATCCTTTAACAAATTTACCATAAAAACATCTTTTTATTGAAATTTAGAAATAAATATCTATTTAACAAATTTACTACAAAAATATCTGTTTATCAAGATTCCAATAGATTAAAATGCTTTATTTTTATTAAAGATTTTTTAAATCTTTTATGTGTGCATTTCTGTATTCATTTGTTTCAGATTATATATTTAAATGTGGGTATTAATTCTTGATAGTAAAGTCACATAGAGAAATAGAGAATTCGTTTTGCAGACATTATCCTTTTCATTGAATTAAAATGTTTTCATGAGAAGAAAAATAAGTTAATAATTTATGTGAATAAATAATCTTGCAATTGAGAGGGCATTAAAAATGTATTTCTTTTCAAATGAATTTATTAATTACATTATCTTAGCTACAGCAATGACAGTAGCAATACATATACGTTCACAATTACCTCAGAAAATAAGGAATAACCTGACACATTTCTGATGATAATAATGAATTGATTTAATATCTCTCTATCTATACATATAATAATACGAAAATACTGCCTATTGAATCAGAATTTATTAATATTAGAACTTAAATTAAACATAGGATTTTTTTTAATTTTATGACAATATAAAAACTATGTGCTGTAAAAATTGTGCTATGTGCTGTTACTCGTCCGACCTAAATCCCATTGAAGATACCTGGGATACTCTTATCGGGTTTCACAAAGAACAATCCTTCCCCGAACGATACAAGGGCTCAAAATCGACTTGAGAGAGGAATGATACAATAGCCCCCAAGAACTTCTCGATAGCATAGAAGAGAACATGGAGAACAGATGCAAAATGTGCATTAGTATTCCTAGTCATCACAAATCTTGCTAAGATACTCATGTCTCATCATTCTGATCTGAGGATCAATTTTTGTGATGTTGTTTGGAAGCCTTTTAAGGAACATCTAAGGAATATATTTGCAAAATTTTGCACTATAATAAATACACATCCTGCCAACTAAATATACAATTAGTTTAATTCCTTTATCATTGTCTTTTCTTAATCATTCTGAAAAACGTAATTGTTCCTTAGCAATTGTCAAACATTCTAATTATTCAGCTGTATAAACGATATTAAACAGTACCTTCAAATTTTTGATTAGTTAACAATTTAAGACATAAATACTCATATATAATAAAGATAACTAAATTTGAAAAATTTAAAATTGAGCTCAGTTACTCTACAACCTTATGTAGGTCAGGACCTACAATGTCCATATCTACTTTCTTGACCGAGGACCCTAGGCTGAGAGGCATTTGTCTTGGTTAGGTGGTCAGCATAACGCAGAACCCCCGATGTTTAGTTCCCAAGCCTGCTTGAACATAACATAACGCCATCTTGCGCCCCCGGTGCCTATAACATTAAGTTATCTAACCGGTTAGAAGGGCACAAAATGGAAGGAAAAAAAAGGAAGAAAGAGATAAAAAATAAAGATAGAGACGACAAACCATCCAGGTATCTCCAGAGAGAATCCCATTGGTGTTGAATCTTACACGACTACATTCAGTTTTTGGGTGAGGTAATAATTACATGGGGGGAACAAAAATAAGTTACACTTTTGAAGTTATATTTTTGGCTGAATGTGATTGGCAATTTGGTCTCAGCTACTGTATAATCCTGAAGAGGTCTTGGTATTTATGGATATGGTTTATTATGGAGTGGATCTTGCTGCGTGAATGGGTGTTTGATGCAACCCTCCTGTACCATTCTTCCTCAAAACGTGGCTCTGGCTTTCTCATGTACCATGAGAGAGTCAGTAAGCATTCGGTGGCATAGTGAATTGGGGATCCTATTTCCCCAAAAGCCTGCTTGAACAACGGTTTAATGACTCAAGGCATATAAGGCCGAGTCGACTATATATGGGAAATATATTTAGAAGATAAAAAAAAAGTAAACGCAAGATCGAAAACGAGCATACAAATTATGGAATAATAATTTAAATAGACAGGATGAAAAGGAAATGCATTCGTGCATTTGACTTTTTTAAATACATAGAATAAAAATTGAAGTTTCTCTAAAAAATAATGAAAGCAATAATATTTATGATTCTTCATAACTATTGTTACCGTAATATTTAAAATAAATAAATGCTTTTTTACATCAGAAATAATGATTTTAAAGTGCTGAACTTTTGCCAATATTTAATGCTTAGATTTAAAAAAAAATGCAAACGTAAATGATACACAAAGGGTTTATATATTCATAAGACTTGATACTATTTATAGAGACATTCAAAGGTTTCTTCCTCTCTTAAATCTAAAGGTAAAAAAAAAGTTTTTTTTTTTTTTTTGCATTCCTGGAAAAATGTTTTTGAATAAAAAAAAACGTGTGCGTGAGGAAAAAAAAAGAAAGAAAACTTGGAAACCTGGGCCATTTGAAGAAGTGAAAGCTACAATTCGGTTTTATCCGCAGTTATTGAACTTCGGCAGTAGCTCAAAATAGAGAACTTTTGTCGTAAAGAAATGCGAAAAAAGGAAAAACGTTCTTTCTCCCATTTTATAGCTGCGGTTTCTTGGGATTTCATCATTCTGTCTGAGAGGCCAGATCTGAGGTGAAAAAACTTCAAGTTTAACTCTGTCTATATATCAGTAAACTTCTGGAGTAAGTTTCATCAACATTTTTGTAGTGGAGTTAAACAAAAAAAAAACCATTTACATTAAGAACTGTATGCCTTTTGAATTTTATTTTAGAATTAGGATTACATACTTGACGTTACAACATACAAATATCATTCATACTAATATTTTTCAAATTCTGAAATGTTATTTTAATTTGTGATTACAAATATTTGAACATCGGATGTTTAATTTGAATATATGTTTTTTCAACTGATAGAAACTGAATTTTGTCAACAATTAATGTCTCAAGTTTATATACCAAATTTCATTTATTATTATATTGCGTTTCCATACATACGAAAGCATCTACCGATATGGTGAATGGTTTCATAGATTGGGTTTATAACTGAGTATAACTTTATATTTCAAAGATTGGGTTCCACATTCAGTACAGGCTTACAAATAATTCCTTATGTTAAAATCATTTATCTATATTATTTTAATGTGTAGTTTGGATGTAAATTTATATGAGGGTAATTGAACATGCAGACTTTCTCTAACTGCATTCCCTTCAAATTTTAATAGAAATCTCCAAATGTGGTGTAAAATACGCCGTATTCCATCAGTATATATTTGTGTGTCATTAGGTTAACAAACAAATATAATGTCAAAAATGAGCATTTTAGCCACAGGAATGCATGAAATGTAATTTATCAAAATCTCTTTTCTGAATCTCTGCCGTTACAATACCTTCTTTTTGTATACAAAGAAGCAATTTTTATTAATAATTGTAAAGCATATTAATGCAGAAAAATAGTTTTCGTATCATTTTAAAACCCAAAAATAATTTCAGAATAGAATAATAATAATTTCTCAGAAATAATAATAATAAATAGAAAAATAATTTCTTAATTGCTATATTTCTAATGGATTTCTTTTCTTTTTATTTTTGTAATCACAAGTAGTTTTGTTACTTTAAGCACAATTTGTATTATATTACGAATTAAATTTTGAAAATAGCAATTCAAAATTCAGATAATCTAACTTTTCATCGAAACTCAATTATTTTAGAATTTTCCATTCGTGTTATAGGAATGATTATATTGATTTCGTAACCTTTCTAAACAATATTATTTATAAAGAATTGTTGCTATATTTTAGTAATAAAAATGCATATTTTTAGAAATTTTAACCTCGCATTTATTTAAAAAATATAGTAGTTTGGTTTTGATAGATGCACCATTTCAATTTAATAAACGGAGATGATTACCAAATATGACTCATTGTTAAATGATCAAAAGTGAAGGAGGATCTCCATTATTATGCAATAAATATGTGATGGCATCATATTCAATATATTATCTGAACTCTAGAAATAAGAAGTACTGATATTATTTTCTCGGTGGAAGAAGATTTTGATTGGATATATATTGAAATTTCATTCATCAATAAATTTTTTATTGTAAAAACAAAATTGCATAACGTTATGAAATAGGAAGAAGGCGGGAATATCTTTTACAATCTATTCACAAATACTTCCGTTTACAAAATTCATAAATTTTTAGTTAATTTTTACACCGAATAATTGGAATATATATATATATATATATATATATATATATAAATTCCGAAGTTACTTCTGTTTCTGTTTCGTTTAAATAATTCTT
>JAPMOQ010027556.1:1565100-1613916 GCA_026543055.1 Argiope trifasciata | reverse complement strand
TTAATAAATAATTTATTCATTAAACGAAAATTTCTTTTCATTTTGACTTAAAAATACGAAATGACTTTCCGAACGACCCAATATATATAAATAATATATTTAATATTTAAGAATATGCAAATAATATGTGATTATACACATAATCTGAAATGTACATATTTTTTTACGAAACTTCCATGATTGGAAAATTTTGAACAATTTAATTTATGAAAAAAAAAATAATAATCAACCTCAAAGTGTGTTTCATTTTCAAATAATGTATGTTAAAAATCATACATGGTTAACAGAACACAAAATTACTCACCCTTTTGATGTTGTTCCTATCATACCCATTACATTCCTAAAGATTTCATTTCAATATATTACGTTAACGTGCTTTCTTACAATCTGGGAAAAGTATTTTTAAGGGTTTAGATTATCTTGTTAGAATGTCTTAGAAGCAAGAATTGATTATTTAGATTCCATCATAATAGCTAACTTTGCTCTTCAGTACAAAAAATGCTTGGAATCAAAAATTAATGCAGCATAGGTGTTACAATGTAACTCAAAGATAAACTGAACGAGAAAAAAACAGAAATCTTTACAGAAGAGTCAACACAATTTCAATTTTACAGGAAGTGTCTTTAGCTGGAAAGGAAGTTAAACAAAAGAAGGATGTTTATTTTTGTGTCTAATTTATTAGGTAAAGGTCAAACTAGCGCTAATTTCTTATACAACATCAGTAATCAATACATTATATAATTTTACGTGATATTATATAATTGTGACTACGTTCAGCTAAATTTTTCTATTTCTTTTGAAAAATATTAAAATATTTTGTATTTTTTTATATTTTTGCCTAAAAAAGCTGTAAAAAACATAAATGAACAAAAAATACGCCCATAAAGTAGCAAAGTATTTTTTGAAATTTGAAAAATAAACTTTTTTGCTGAAAATAGGTATAAAACTAAGTCACATATGTCTTTTGTTACATGTGTTTATTAAATGATTTGCTTAAAATATTACAGATAACTTAAATATATTATCTAGTATCTGAAATAAAAAATAAACTAGCATCTAAAATAAAAATTTGAAAAAAAGAAATAATAGTTTAAAAGCAGTGTTTAAGCATGTGTAAATGCAAATATAAAATAAGTGTAACTCTCCTCCACTCACCCAACCCCCGAAATAAGAAGGCAATGAAAATAAAATTCAAATGTTATTATGAAGACACTATTAATAATATTAAATATTAAAAAAATCATGATTGCTCAAAAAATCTTAAATCATAAAATCTGTTTAATTATTGTAACCTGCTTTAATAAGAATGTTATTGATGACTTAGAAATATTTTAATTTATAACCATATCAGCTTTTATCATCTTTAAAAAGATTTGTGTATTTTCAAGTAAATTTTTTGAATACTTGAGTTTGTTGGTGCCGTGCTCATCTTTTTTCTAGAATAAAGTTGGTTTTGTAATAAATATTTCATAATAATTTAAGAAAAGACATATAACATATAGAAATATTATAGAACATTTCTAAAACATTTTACCAGAATATGACCAATACGAACGAAATATTCTAGAACTGATCTTGGAGGGAATAAAAGGCCGAATCTGCCTATATTTTAATGTCACTACAATTTATTATCGGATATTATAACGGTGTACGATAGATACTATTTTAAAAATCTTTTAAAAACTTAACAACGTTTAAATGCAATATTTGAAATTTGATAATATTCGATGGCCCAAATTATTGTAATAAATAAATTCACAAACGCTGGTGAGATACTAACCACTTCATATTGCACATAAAAATACTGAATAAGTTAGGTTTTCAATATCAATAAAATATAAATTCTTTTACATGATTTGTACATATTCCTTAGAATTTGTATTAAATTGAGTATCAAATAGGGAAGAAGTTATTTGACATGAACTATTTTGTTTTTGATCCGTTATGCCTCTTTGTCTCGTGGAAAATAGGGTTATAAATTACTCGAATTTATTAGAGTTGCATCTGATAAATATCCAATGAAATTTCCTAAAATCTAAATACAATTTTATTACCGTAAAAATCATTTTATTTTTTTCTCAAAGAAATTATTCATTGGCTGCTGAATCTATGAATACCAATTTTTTTTTTGGCAGTTTAGTCAAGACTATTTCATACATCCGACGAAAATAAGTTTTATATGAATATTTATGTTGTTTTTTCTTATAGCAATTGTCATTGAACAAGCACAGTGTTACGAAAACAGTGATTTAAGCAGATAGGGAGCGTCTCCTGTTTTAATAGTTTACAGGACGGCACATTCATACCTCACAGATAGAACAGAAGAGAAACAACCATGTCCGAAGCGGGACTCGAATCAGAATGCCCAGATCACGGGGAAAATAAGCTACCCCTATACAAGAACGCCATCATAAATTATTATAATAAATTAAAGACTTTTATTACAATATATATATCTTGATTGATTAGTCTGGGCGTGTATTGCATTTAAATCACTTAAGTATAATTGATACATTTTTTTAGTAATTTTGAACATTGTTAAATAACTACCTTACCTTAACAAATAATTTTCTAAAGGTATGTAACTGGAAAACTAGAGCAAAGACTCCGTCATAAATTATAATAAATGAAAGTCTTTTATTACAATATATATCTTGATTGATTAGTCTGGGCTTGTATTACATTTAAATCACCTAAATATGAATTATACATTGTTTTTTGCAATTTTGAATATTTTGAAATAACTACCTTACCTTAGCAAATAATTTTTAAAAGGTATGTAACTGGAAAACTAGATCAAAGATAGAGTCTAAATAGATGAGAGATAGAATCGAAATAGATGAGGGACAGAGTCGAAATAGATCAGAGATAGAGTCGAAATAGATCAGAGATAGAGTCGAAATAGATCAGAGATAGTGTCGAAAGCAGATCAGAGTCTTAATATTTCAGAATTTAAAAATCGTTTGATATTTTTAAAGAATTGATAATGACTGCACAAAGCTATGTTACTGACTCTCCGTCCGGCCAAAAATTCTCTCGGAAATAAATACTGAATTACCTGACCGCCGCAACAGCAACACTGGAGGGAACTGTTGTTGAATCATAAGGGACCTCCCCGGCCACGGTACAACAATCCCCATAGGAAATATATCCCATCATCGATGAGAGGAGCCAGATCTCCACCTTTATTGTACCCACCGGGCTGGCGAGATCCAACCACCTTGCCAAAAGCATCTCAGCCCTTATTAAGAGGGGCCCCCGCCGGGGGTCTAATGACTGCCTAAAGCATGCATTGCTCGTAAATGAATTAAATATATCTGAAATAATATAACTTCGAATTTTACGAAAAATATCCAAACATTTCTAGTAAGACAATTTTTTTTTTTAACATATAGCAAGAAATCAGAAAAAAATAGTTATTTTTACTTAATTGAATATTTAACACTTTGTTGCAGTTTGAGGAGTTGACAATATTTCTTTTTTTAAAGAATAAGTGCACTAAGATTGAAATCAGAGAATAGTTTAATAAGAGATATGGAGTATGCATACATATTCACAAAGACTTTTATTTATATTAAGGTAAGTGCGTTTTTTTTTTTTTTTAAATCTTTAAGAAAAGTTAATATTCACTGGATGTCATAATGAAAATACAGTAAGTCGTATTTTTTTTTATCAAACAAAAGGCTCTAAGTCCCAAAAATACAAACGAAAGTTGCAATCACTGCTTTTGATGTTCTTTGCAATGTAAATGTATTTTAATTTTTACTGACGCTGGAATATCTTTAGCTGCAGAAATATTTCGATTGATCAAAATGCCTCATAAAACATTTTTTCCTCTTTCAATTTGACTTATCGATTAGTCTCTAGTGTTTTGTAAATATGATGTGCAGGGTGACTCAAATTTTATCGTTGAAATTTCGTGGGTAGCTGGACAGTATCACAGGATATCGATTTCACATAGGTAAGTATATCCGTAGACCTTTTCGACCTAGACAAAACATACATGTGAAGTGAAAACGAGGAAACAGTAAAGTCATGCGTTAATGAATGTGACTTTCATTCCCACTAGTCAAAGTACGTTCGTTACCAGCAGGTGCCTAATATCACTTACACTTACAGGAACACGGGATTAACAGCGCTGCTGCATCGATCACCAAACATTTTCAAAAAGGCCTGACATATCATAGAAAATGCCTCCGATATATTCACCAGGATATGAGGTATCAACATGACGGAGCTCCAGACCATAACACAATTGTAATTAATTGCACCAAAATAATTACCTGATTAACTGAACGTAATTATCTGAACCAAAAATTCGGACTTCAATGGATCAACAGATGTGAATCGAGTTTACTAGTTTATGATTTCTAGGTGGATCGATCGCTTGGCCACCCATGTCACCTGATTTATCACCAACGGATTTCTTTTTCAACTAGTCAAAAGGTCATGTGCACAAGTTCGTCCGTAGATAATAAATTTTGACTAGAAATTATAAACTAGTAAATTTTTAAATTTTTATACACCTGCTATGTTCTCGATGAAAATGCAATATGCAGTATTTTCAGAACTAAACGATAAATTAAGCTTGAATATTGACTGAATATACATGGCGCCATCTTCTTACGACTTTGAGTAAAAATGATTCAAGAACTATAATATTCATAATAGATAATTTTAATTAAAAAATAATAATAGCACATTTTAGTACACTAATTTTAATGTGTACTAAAAACTGACCTTCAATAATTTATTCCAAACTAGATAGATACTTTTTTGTATTTAAAACTCTCTAATCTATTAGGAGCTTCAAATAATATTGGGATGAACAGAGGAAGTGTTTATTATTTTTCTGTACAGCAATTATGTAACAAACCAAGTTGCTTTTATAACTTCTTGAGTTTTATAAAGCGAATATTCTTCTTTTAAAACCTATAGTGGAAGCTTTGAAAGCCAGATAACATTCTCAAGACTGAGTGGTCACTTTTGTCTTTGCCTGGCTACCAATCTAACAGTTGCGAATTCTAGTTGCAATCGAAAAATGAAACTGCCATTAAAATGGGGATTTTTAGGGATTAAAATGTGGTGTTCATAGCTTACTAATTAAACCTTTTTTGCATCAAAATTTATTTAGTTTTTATTATACTTTAAATATATAGATATATAAAAATTTCACCACATTATATTGCTTCTCACATTTTTTTTTTCAAATTTAATACAAAATTAGACAATATGATTTCATGCTATTGGTAACATTGATTAGGGCTGTTTTACTAGAATGTAATTTAGCTGTATTTAGTGAATTACTTGTGTAATAATCTCTGTACATGATTTTTTATACATAATAAGTATCACAATTTTAATGCCAGATGTGACCATTTCAAAATTTACATACTGTGTACAACCTACACAGATACAGCCTACATTGAGTTTCTCTTAAATGTAAATGAATAAAAAATAGGGTAAGCTGAATTAGATTCAACAGCCAATATATCACAATTAAACAACAACAAATATATCGTTTGTCTCAAACACGACTCATTGGAGGGGGAGTATTGTAGTGGAAGCTTTATAAGCCAGATAACATCATCAAGATTAGGCAAAAGTGGTATCTTCTGTCTTGTGATTATATTTTCTGGCTACGAATCCAGAGTTTATGAGTTCAATCCTCACTATAACAAATAGCTACCTTTTGAAGTGGTCCATCTAAAAAGGGCATGTTAATGCTTAAAACATATTCAACCCTCAATGTCTCAGTCATTTAAAAAAAATCTTGAAAATTCTTGTTCCTTCTAGAGTTTCAGTAAGTCTCCGATTTTTTTTTTTTTTCCTTCTTTAAACAAGAAATATATTCATTCGTTAATATTCGATTTTACATGTTTTGACACGCACGATAAAGTTAAATATGATGTATACTACTATTATCAAAGAAATGTATTTTAAGATTTCTTAAAATTCTTCAGATTTTTTATTCGTGTTTGTAGAACACTATTTTGGGAGGAGGGTATGTTTGGTCCTTTTAGTTTTTAAATCTCAGAAACTTTTAAAAATATTCACTAAAAACCAGTCATGATTTTTACTTTTACAATATCCATTCAGGAATTTACTTATTTTTATAATAATTTTGGCAATTATTTTCCAGCAAATAATTGACCCCCAGTTTGAATCTGAAATTAGCTATCTCAAAGTAAATTGCTTGCTTTAATTAAAGCTAAAATTGAAGAAATACAAATTCATTTTCTAGATAAAATGATCTCTAACTAATTAATGCTAAATCAGAAATTCCACAGAATATTTATTCTCTTTAGCCTAATTAGGAATAATTTTTTTTTATTTTACTGACAATTATTTCATTGAAAATTTCCAGGAACTTAAATTCTTAATTTAAAATTAAATATTCCAATATATTGCTGCATCATTAATAACCAATTAATGATGCAGCAATTTGTCTGATAATTATTCTCGGAATATTCTCATTCCCTTTCCTGGATTCCAAGATGACGAAAAATGTTTTAATTTCCGAATAGAGATTCATTTACAATTTCCGAAGTTACAAAAAGGACTGTAATTTGGATATTAGAATCCTAATTAACACTAACGTTATCTTTTTTATCTCTAGAAAAAAAAGGAGAATGGATTACTTCCTTATTTGTGGATTTTAATAATTCTTTGGTCATTTATAGAGTTAAAAAAGTGTATAGTTCATTTGATTCTCATTTTTTAAATGATTCTTTATCGGGATATTTTGTTCTTAAATTTTGCTTTAAAAATAAGACAATAGCGACTTCTAAAAAATTCCGATATAATTTATTCATCTGCTAAATATATTTTTCTGTTTCGAAACCTACTTCTGACTTAGCTTGGTTAATTTTAATGCCTGAAATAAAATCATTAAATGTCCGAGTAAGATAGATTAAGGTTTTTAATTTTAATCTTTTTCTAGAGAAATGAAAAAAAATTAATAAATTTCTTTGATTAATTTATCTTATCAATGTTGATTCAGTTTTTTATTTGAAATCGTACGAAACGACTTCACCTTGTAAGATGTGTTAGATATGAAGAAACAGGAACAAAATTTATAGAAATATATTTTCCCACGTTGAGTAGAATTTCTATAAGACAGGCATTATTTTAATAAAAGGATGCTTAATTACAATTTAACTTCTGTATTAAGGATTGACATAAATATATTTTTAAAGGCCTTCATTTATAAACATTGTTTCCTGTATCCGTGATATAATTAGATATATAAAAATAGGCAGCAATTTAGTGAGTTATTGAAAAGCATCCTGCAATCAATAAAAATATTTAGGTTCTTAAATAAATGTATGCTGATCAAAAGATTTTCAAAAGTATTTTGCTGATAAAGACATTAAGAATAGAAAATGCAAATTATTTAGTTGAAATTTTTAACAACAATTATACCGGGGTCACTGAGGCGACTACTATTATATTTTTCACAAAGAAAAAACTTTCGCGCCAAAAAATGTGTTTAGTATCAATAATAGCAACTATGCAGTTTCTCAGTAATAGTGTCAAAAGTCCTGTTATATAAATCCCATTGTATTTTAATATTTATGCTCCATTTAATTGTAATATGTTTTCAAATATTTATTCATATTTTCTTATGATTCACAATTTTGGAATAAAAAGATGGATATAGTAAAAGCTCCTTATTCGTGCTTCCTTCATTCGCGTCTTCACTATTTGCGCATTAATAAAATGCGACCCAATTCCTGTATTCTCGGCTAAACATTTCTTTATTCGCGGATCTAATAAGTATATATATAATAATAAAAGGATTCCAATAGGTATCCAACCCAATATTCTTTGTAAATGCCGTCTGATGGACTAATAAAAAAAGTGAAATAGATCTTATTACAACTTTGCCTAAAGTATGTTGTTAAAGACAAACTGCACACATAGCCGAAATCGCGAATGGAATAGGACTAGAAGGGTTCGAACAGATAAGAATCACGTAACATTGAAGAATTGCTTGTATCGTAAAATGAAGATCTTGGAGGAAATGCTAAATTCACAGCCCATTGAAGAAGAGTCTTCAACAAACACTGGAAACGTGACATTTCATTTGAAAAATCTTAGAGAAGGTTTAAGAATGGCAAATGAGCTTTGCTATTTCTTTATGAACATTGATCAGTCTATGGAACGAAGTCTTATTTTTAAGAGGCAAATTGCTAATGCGCCTGATGCGTATCAGTCTGAATAGAAGGAGCTTTTAAAAATTGCCAAGCAAAAGAAAATTACAAATTTCTTCAAACCATTGCCTAAGCCTTAAGTAATTAATCAAAATGTTCAAAAACTTCAATTAAATTGATTTTTTTATATATATTTGTTTACAGTTTGTCACCTAGGAACATATTCCCTATAATCCCATATAAATTACCATTCCGTATTCACGGGTTCTGTATTCGCGGCATATTTTTGGAACATATACCCAGCGAATAAAGAGTTCCTACTGTATTCAAATATCTTAATCTGTTTTTTAAAATCAAAACAAACACCATTTGGGGGTAATTATTTTATTTTACATCTTTTGTAATTGTTTTGTATTATTTTTCATTAATTAATTAGGTTGATGGAAAATATCATGAAATAATCTTAGCTCAATTTATTCTTTTTTTAAAAGATAGTTTTCAAATTCCATAAGCAAAAACTCGAAAGTAAATGTATTAGAGCTTGAAAGCTCAATACTTATTTGATAATTCATAAAATTGGCAATTAATGCATCATATTTTGTAACTTAAATGTAAATAAATGCTTTATGTTTTTTCCAAAATTAAAATACTCATTGCTCTTAGTGAATAATTTCTAAGTATCTTCAATATTATTTAGCAGGCACTAAATGGAATGGACCATTAGAAAAATGAAATAATACGAAATGCTAATAGCTGAATATATCAGCAATCTGAGATGACAATCAGCAAGACTTTTTTAAATTCATTTATTAGAAAGTAAAACTCATAATAAAGCGATTTATCAATAATTTTTTCTTTGGCAGTTAGTAAGGAAATTATTAAAATTTTACTCAAAGATTCTTGATGAAACATACAAAAAGACATAAAAATTTAAATTATTTTATTAAGTTAAAATTATAATAAATGTTTTTAAATCAATAGATTAAAATATTTAAGTAAGATTTAATTCAAAAATTCAATTATTGAATTTGTGCTATTAATTCCTGTGTATAAATTTCTAAGAAAGCACTGAAGATAGTTAAAATTATTCATTACAAATTTAGAATTGTACTAAAAAATAAAGTGGATCTCCCTTATTTCTAAATATTACTTACAACGTGAAACATTTTTTTTCCCGTATAAATCCATATAAAGCAGGACAATGCTCTCAATTTCAAAACAAAAAGGATCAAACAAATTTCTATTAATGTAAAGCATTTATCAAAAAAGTATAAGGAGTTTTAGAAAAAATGTTAATTTTTGCTGGTATCACTTTTTCAATACTTGATGCGAAAAGAAACAAATGTATGATTAAAAATTCTCTTTAAAATAAGGAGTTCGAAATTTTACTTCTTCAATAAAATTTTCCTTGGCATCTTTAATTAAAAAATATTAAGGCAGTTATCAAAAAAACATAATAAGTTTTAGAGAAAAAAATTGTCAATTTTTACCGACATTTCTTTTTCAATTCTCGATGCAAAATGAAACAAATATATAATTCGAAATTCTCTTTAAAATAAGAAGTACGAAACTTCACTTCTACCATAAAATTTTCTTTTTTAATTAAAAAAATATTAAGGCAGTTATCAAAAAGGCATAATAAGTTTTAGTGAAAAAAAAATGTCAATTTTTACAGATATTTCTTTTTCAAAACTAGATGCAAAATGAAACAAATATATAATTCGAAATTCTCTTCAAAATAAGGAGTACAGAACTTTACTTCGTCAATAAAATTTCCTGAACATCTTTAATTTAAATATTATTAAGGTGTCATCTTAAAAGTATTTAAAATTTTGCTTAAAACAAAGAACTCGTTATCGAAATGCGTTTGTCGATATATCAAAACCAAAATGTCTAACTACTTTTCCCCAATTTATTTGTGATATATTTCGCCCTGAAACAAAAACTCGAAAGTTCGAATTTAAAAAGTATCGATTCCTTTACTTTTTCCTGGAAGATTGTCTGAAAGGGAATTTTATTATACTTATAAAAACATCCGATTCCAATTTGAATGCCGTCCTATATTACAACAGAAAAAAAGAACAATTTCTTTTCGCTACTCTTTGAGTTCGAATGCAATTCACTTAAAGAGTATAAACACATATATTCATGACGGTTTCATGAAGATATGTAACAAATGAAAATAAAAGGAATTGCATTTTTGTTTAAACTATTATATTTTTTACCTCTTCTTCATTAAATTGGAAAACCAATGACAATAATTCACTTCACGCATGTGAATGCAATTCCGATATCTAGAGTATAGCTATATAATGAAGATTTTCTCGTCTAATGTGAAGATTTACAAATTAACTCATATTTAAAATTTTCTACTTTGTTTAACTAGTTAAATAAAGCCTTCCATTTAAAAATTCAATAATTTTTTTCATCAAAATTCTTAAAATATTTTAGATTTATTCACCATTAAAATTTATTCTAAAAGTTACTAACTTATACCTTTCATTGCTTTTAATAATATATGTATATATATTAATAACATTTATATATTTTTAATAAAATGTATATATAGTGTTGAATATCATTGATGATTTTTCGGTTAGATTAAAAATTTATGTATAAAAAATTATTACATAGTACAATAACCCTTTTTAGTAAAATACTTCATATATATATATATATATATATATATATATATATGCATTAGCAAATGGCCATTAGTAGGTGAAAATCGCTAAAATATAGACTCGGGAAAACAATTGGAAAATGTAATAAAAATGGAATAAAAATGTAATGAACTGTGTTTTAACTATGATGTTTTTAAATTGAAAGCACATTCTTAAAAGTTTTTTTTTCCAACTGGGAATATGCATATTTTATGATGTAGCGGGTCGTAAGTTGCTGAAAAGGAAAAAGAAGTTTGGTATCCAAATTTGAAAAAAAAATTTTAACTTCAAAACTTAAAAGGTTAAAAGTGTAAGGAATTTTATTTTCTAGAAGTTAATCTAAGCATGTAGTGTGAGAATTGTGGATTTCTAAAATGGCAACCAGAAAACATCACTGCAACCTCAGCACCGATGTTCTTAGAGAGTGTTGACGAATTTGAAAGACAAATTTCGATCATCGATAATAGATGTCATGTAGACGAAAAATTACCAGAAAATTTAGGGTGTTAGATACGGCGTATTTAGTGGAAATCACAGAAACAGACGCCGAAATGGCATTGAATCTGGTAAAGGGAATCATCCTATGAATGCAAGGGTTAAGATTATTCTTAGGATTAATTTTTTTGACACACACACACACACATACACACACACACACACATGATATTTTTAATATTAGAACTATTTATACAACAGCTATCTTCTTATTTTTGGAAAATCAATTTTAATTCTAATGCCGGATTAAATTTAATTCATTGACTTTTCTATAAATATTTATTCAAAATGCATTTAAAAAAGGATTTCCAAACACTCATTGCACCTGCTGGAGCAATAATGTAAACCTCATAAATGGAATTGAATACATGCAGTCAAATGGTTACATGATACTCTTCAATTTTAACTTGTCAAAATTTCAACTTGAAATAAGTAATAGATATTTCTATAAGATTAGAATATTCTGCGAATGTCCCAAATATACAATTTGAGAGGATTTGTTAAATGTGAAGTATTCAATTTTGAAATTTGAGAATTCTTGACTTGCTGCATTACATTATATTTTAGAGATGATAATAAAAATGGTTTAACTATCTTTATCTTATCATTGGTATAAGTTTATCGTGGTTCTTTTTTATATAAATTTGAACTCAGCTAAATAGATTCAGGAGCTACAAAAATTCAATTGACATATGAGAAAAAAATCTTTGAAATGAAATTTAATTTCATTCTTCTCGATTATGATGTTATAATTCCATAACACTTCATTCTCTTATAATTATTTAATTATCAACTCATGACTTACACATTAAAGTTTATCTCATTAAAATCCGTTAAATTGGACTCATTTCACTTGAACAAGAATTTTTCTATATGGTGTAGAAATACATATTTAATTCCAACTATGTACTAGTTTTTGATTTTGCAATTTTGATAGAAAAGTTCCTTTTTAATTTTCTTTTACACACAATTTTTACACAAATTGTTGTTTTAACTTTGACGTTTTAAAAGATAAAGAGATTATCCAATTATCTACAAGTAAAGTCAACCCCACAAAAAATTGTTTAAATAATTGGAAATATATGAGAATTTACGAAATTGTAAATTTGAGATTAAAATAATTCTATTCAGATAATTGCTTGTGATACCTTTTTTAATGAAATTTGTATTGGATATTAACTTGTTTTTGTTATATATTTGAAATTTTCAATGCTTATTAATGTTTCACAATAACAGCTTCAATGTTTTTTTGTTTTAATATTCCTGTTATCAATGAAATTTAAGCGCTACATTGAGTCCGAGATATATTTTAACTAAAATATATACAATATACTATAGTTTTCGGATAAACTTATACTGAGTTTAAAATGTAACAGGAGCAGACATAGACTTTATATAAAAAGGTATATAAATTGTGTCTGCAATCTATAAACAACACAACTTTTCAAATTTGGAAAATTGGAATTATCAATGTAGTAGAAATAATTTTAGAAACTGTAATGATATTTCTATTTATTGATACTTTGTGCTATAATTCAGATTTATAAAATTTATTTTTCTTTTAATTTCTTGGTCAGAAATAGTTTTATATGAAATTTTAGAACTTGAAATTTAATTAAATATAGATTGTAAAACTTTCATAAATAATTGAAAGAAGTGAAGGAAACATTCTTGAAAGAAGTGAATGAATTAAAAAATCTTAGTTCTTATTGGTTTTAAAAAACAGAAAATGCATTTCATGTTTATTGTTTTCTTTGTTCTATATTTCTTCCATTTCAAAACTGAGTATTCCAATTTCAGTTTGAGCTTTTTTAATAACAATCTTCTTTGCATTTGCATTCACTTTTCCCATTTCAGATTTTCAAGTTTCTGTTGCAGAAGATTGAAATAATTTTTGTATATGAAATGCGTGTGGCCACATATTAAAACAATTCGACTTTTTTTTCAACTATTTCATCTTAACTGTATATTTCCATCAATAATTCATGACATCTTTGGATTCTACAATGCCCGCTTGTATCGGGAAACTCAGATTCGAAAACTAACTCTTTTTTTAGTCTGAAATATTTCTTTGAGAATTTTTTTTCCAAACTTTGACAGTGTGAAAGCAGTAAATTGAAAATCGCCCTAGATATCAGGGTAAAGATTGATAAAATTTTGGATACAAAACTTGCGGAAGGAGAGCAACATTTAATTCACGAACGTTTTGCATATTTGCTTAATATTTTTATCATGTTCAGTTCTTTTAAAGATTTTTTTAGTCATCTAAATAAATCAGTTAAAACTTTAATCCGAGTGAGAATGATTTTGGCTTAAATACTGGTAAGAATCATGTTTCAATATCCACGATCATTTCATTTTTAAAAAGTAGTTTTCATACTACATTTCATTTATTAAAAGTAGTAGTAGTTAAATAAATAATTTCTAAGAAGTATTTACAACAAAATACAAGTTTTTGAACAAATATGTTTAATTCTTAAAATCGAAATAATTTGAAATTTTCGGAAAATGGCCATTTCAAACCACATAGAAAAATAAAATTGAATAAAGAAGTAAAAACATGTCTTTTTTTAAATTTTATAAATGACTTTCACTTCTATGGCTACTACAGTCTTGGAATTTAGGCTGAAATATATCGATGAAAACTTTAACCCATAATTTGACCAATACCACCTTTAAGTTAGTATATAAATTATGTAATTAAAAACATAATTGAAAAAAAATTTATTATATGAAATAAATACTTTTTTGCTTGATGAATTAATTCTTACTATATTACACATGCGAATATGATGACAAAAAGAGGTCATTTATCTTCAGTAAATAAGCTCTAGGGCAGTTGGCAAGTTAAGGATTTATGTGTTCTGTTATAAATGATACCAAGTGGCCATAATTTCTCAAGAGGTATGATACTTGACATAAAAGTGCAAAGCAGTGCACTCTTGCACTCTTGTAAATACTATTTTTCTTCGTAACTCATTTCATATTTTATATTAGCTCAAGATATGATATACGGTATTTTTAATTTATTTTTTTTTCCTTTTTGACACAGATAAAAATTTCCAAAAAATATGGTTAATTTGTTATTCTAATATTCTTTAAGAGAAAATTCAAAGCTCTTTTTTAATTCCCAATACAAATAGTTTGACATATTTTCATTCTAAAATCATAATTTTATATTTAAGCTTTAATTTGTGTTTTCTTGTTAAATAGTGTATAAAAAGAATAAATATCTATAAAAAAATTCTGTGACTGTACCATTTTCTAAAACTGACACATTTCATGTATATTTTAGCAAAATTTAACCAAAATGGTTTTTACACAACGCAAAATTCTAATCCGCCAATTAATATTTTCTTTACATGTATACATAACATAGTTATCTTCAAACTAAACAAAAATCTAACAGATTAGTTAAAATACAAAAGAGTTACGAAGGTTTTCATGATGCAATATGGACGTTTTTTTTAAATTTCCAGCTATTTTCTAACAAAAAAGGCTATAAGTAAAAAAGTATTAACTGTACATGAAAACTTTTAGCTCATTTCATAGAAAATGGCATAAAGAACATTATCTGAAAGTTTTATTTAAAAATATTACTTAATATTGGAGGTATCACGTTGATGGTTTACAAATTCTATCGAAAAAAATATTTTGAGAAAAATGAATTTAAAGTTTACATTTAATGCAAACAAGTATTACTTCTTCATAAAACTACATCTAAAATTCCCCATATTTGTAAGTTAAAAATTCTTTTAATTCCCGCATTGCACTTTTTTTTTTCTTTTGCTGAGCTCTATTCTTTTCTGTACTAACTTTTGCAGGTGGCAATGAATGTCTTTTTGAACTACACATGCGTTCATAGTCAGAAAGCTTTAGTGCTTAATGAGTGTGACTACCAACTTCTATTTGTAACTGATTTAACATCCTTTTCATATCATTGCCACCTTCATGGGAAGCAATGTAAGAACTGAATGACAGAATTTGGAGCCCACCGAAATGTTGTTTCGGGACTATATTCCAGAGCCTTTTTGGTGGCCTGGTGGTTTCAAACCCGATTCCAACAAAAAACAGTCGCGTAAGCGAGTTTGATGTGATTTTGGCCCAAGTCAAATGTCCTCCCTACTGGCGTGGTGTAGTGCGGTGAAGAGAAGGGGATACCAAGTAAGGTGCTCTCCTCGACATCTGGTGGAAACTGTGGTTAAGTCATTCTGACCATCACGGGCCACGGTTCATTCCTCCCCTTAAAGAGTACGACCCGTCATTGATGGGATGGTCAGTGCCTCCACCTGTTATTGTAACCAGCGGTTTGGCGAGATCCAACCACCATGTATTAACTGTACATGGTGGTACAGTACAGTTATCTCATGCCTAATTATGAGGTGGGGTTAAAATGAAATGAAAAAAAAGCCAATTTTTATAACTACTATAATATTCAGCCCCTTCAGAGTGCTACATAGTAAGTAGTAATTACAAATGAAAAGCACGCAACTAAATTTTAAATCAGTAATATCTCTAGTTAAATATGCTGCATGCCATATTGTATGATGCATGCGCCAGACAACCCATATTGGCTTAAGATAAAATTTTCCCAAGTAGATTTGATTTTGAAAATACTCCTAAAATCATAACAATAATAAATTATGTCACATTCTTTAGAAGAAATAACGAATTTCGATAACGTAATTGTTAATTTGAATATTTAAAAGCTATTATCAGCTATTAAGCCTTGAAATTCATTTATTTACTTCTCACAAACTCATTAGAGGGTTATAAGAATTATCTTAATGGAAAAATCGTTACATATATTATTTTTTGTCGGAATGATAATTTATTTCCATTTCTTTGGACATAAGCATTTATTTTTATATAGAATAGGAAAATACACAATCAATTCAATTATTTCACAAATATCATATCACTGTCCATAGCAAACAAGAAATAATATGTTACAAACAAGGCTATATCATTCTTTTTATTGCTGAGATAATATAACTACAAACTTAAAATTTTACTTGAAAAAAAATTCATTATTTTCTTTTTAAAAAATCATAGAATTAACTCGAATGTTTCAAAGATTTTTTTTATATCATTACCTGGATATACTTAAAATATAATCACTTAATTTGAATTTAAATGTCTACTACCACTATAAAAAAACCTATATGAGTTAAATTTGTAAATACTGTTTTTTTTCCTATTTGTATCGTAAAATAATCTATTGTTTAAGAACATAAATTGCTGCTCAAAACAATATTATTTTATACATCTAACAGCATGAAATTTGAAACAACTTTTACATTTAATATTAGCTGTTCATACGAAATATAATTTTATTCATCTTGGCATCATTAATTTTAAAATTAAGCAGGAACGGTCCCTACAAATTCTTGTCTAATAAATAGTGATATCCCTTTTCTTCTGCATAAAATAGTTATTGTCGTTTTCTATGGATAGTAAAAAATTAAAATTTGCCCAAAATCTTTAGGACGAGCTCAGCGAGCCTCTGAGCCTGAAGGCTGTACAGAACATCTACCGTCGAAAGAGGGCCAAAGAGTTCAAAAATGGCAGCAGCCATGGCAGGGCAGTTGAAGATGTGTTCTGGGTTTGATTGTGATGCTTACAAATGGAGTAGGATCTAGTATTGTCTGGTGCTGTTTTCATATCTTTAAGTGGCCTGTGTGTAGTCAAGGGCAATTGAGATACGAAATGGAGGTGAATTTTGGAGTATAAAATAGTGAATTAAAAAAATAATAGTGTATAAATAGTGAATTTTGTTAAAGTCAAGAACACCAAAATTGCTCAGATTATTGTTTTAAATCTCATTAAGAAAAGTTTTAAAGATATTTACAGTGAATAAAACAACTTAAATATCAAAGCAAGTTATATGTGAAAAAAATATTCATGATACAGCCTATTATCAATCGTGCTTTGGCGAATAATCATATGGAATTAAGTTAAAGCAAAAGTACCAGGAAACTTTTAGAATTGTGAATATTTATTTTTGCGACAAAATAAACAAAAAATTGGCACCAAATTATAGTTTTATCTACAAGATTATATGTCAAATTTCCTTTATAAACTTCTTTGAGTTATTGCGTTTGTATGTCTTAAATACAGATTATCAGACAACCAATTTGTTTACGGATTCGCCTCTAAATATGATTTAGATCTAAATTTTAAATGTTAATCCTTTGTAGTAAAATTTATCCATGTAGTTCTTTATTTTTGCATCTATCATAATAAGACAAATTTCAAAAATCATGGAGATGACTTTTTCTGAATGGTTTAGTAGAAAACTCGATCGAAATCAACAAATCTTTGTCAATGACCATGTATCTGTTTTCTTTCGTTTGATCAAAGTGTTTTCGAATTATCGAGGTAACAGACAGATAAACATTATTCCTAATATAACGTTTTCGGGTCTCTAGGAAATATTTCCCTGTCCCGAGTTCTAAATTTCTGTCAGTCGCAACAACGTTTTCTGTTTATATGAGAGGATAAAATTAGAGAGGAATGCTTACATAGTAATCTCATTTTGAAATTATAAACTGGATCTTAAAATTATCGATTTTATTTCTAATTATCGATTAAAATAATTATCCAAAGGCATACTGTTTATGTGTTTTCCTTATTTTTAATTTTTGATTTAGTTAATTATTATATTTGTATGTCTATTCTTTGTATACTTGTTCATATGTAAAAATGAAACAAGTGCAAGCCGGCACCTCGCTCGCTCTCCGTTAGCGGCAAAAAGTATATCTCGTGCGCTCGTTGTTAGCTGCGCTATTGTTCTATTTTTCAAATATATTTAATATTTAAAATATTATGTTTACTTTGTTCGCTCTAGTTAACGACATTTTAAAAATATAATATGTTTTCCTTGTTCGCTCTTGTTAGCGACATTTTTCAATATTATATTCCGTGTTTCCTTGTATATATGTGATCGTCGTCCATGTTTTGAATGTATATATATACACTGAAGTGACAAAAGTCATGGGATAGTAATATGCAAATATACAGATGGCAGTAGTATCGCAGCGAAAAAGTATAAATGAGCAGTTCGTTTTCCAGAGCTTCCATTTGTGCTCAAGTTATTCATGTGAACAAGTTTTTCGTGATTTATGGCGGCAGACGAGAATTAACAGACTTTGAACGTGGAATGTTAGTTGGAGCTAGACGCATGGGCCATTCCATTGCGGATATCGTTAGTGAATTCAACATTCCGAGATCCACAGTATCAAGAGTGTGCCGAGAATAGGAAATATCAGGCATCACATCCCATCATGGACAGCGCAGTGGGCGACCAACTGCACTTAACGACCGAGACCGCCGACGTCTGTGTAGAATGGTCAATGTTAATAGACAAGCCACACTTCGTCAAATAACTGCAGGAATCAATGTGGGACGTACGAGGGACGTGTCCGATAGGACTGTGCGGTGAAATGTGTCTTCCTTGGGCTATGAAAGCAGAAGACCGACTCGAGTGCCTTTACTGACAGCACGACATCGCCTGCAGCGACTCTCCTGGGCTCGTGAGCATATCGACTGGTCCCTAGACCAGTGGAAAACCGTGGCGTGGTCAGATGAGTCACGATTTCAGTTGTTACGAGCTGATGGTAGAGTTCGAGTGTGGCGCAGACCCCACGAAGCCATGGACCCAAACTGTCAGCAAGGCACTGTTCAAGCTGGTGATGACTGCATAATGGTGTGGGCTGTTTTTACATGGCATGGACTCGGTCCTCTGGTGCAACTGAACCGATCATTGACAGGAAATGGTTATGTTCAGCTGCTTGCAGATCACTTGCAGCCATTCATGGACTTCACGTACCCACACAACGATGGGATTTTTATGGATGACAATGCGCCATGTCACCGGGCCAGAACAGTTCGCGATTGGTTTGAAGAACATTCCGGACAATTCCAGCGCATGATCTGGCCACCTAGATCGCTCGATATGAATCCCATCGAGCATTTTTGGGACATCATCGAAAGGTCCGTTCGTGCCCAAATTCCTGCACCATCCACACTTTCACAATTATGGACGTCTATACAGACAGCATGGCTCAATATCCCTGCAGAGGACTTCCAACGACTTGTGGACTCCATGACACGTCGAGTTGTTGCACTTCACCGGGCAAAAGGAGGACCGACACGATATTAACAGTCATCCCATGACTTTTGTCACTTCAGTGTATATTCGTGTGAGTGAAAATAAACAAGAAAAAGTAAAGAAGAATTTTCCCTTGGATTAAATGCACACACACACATTACTATACTATATACGTGTAAACACATACAGATACCCCACTTCAAATGGAATGATCGGACCGCCTTTACATCAACATTGGCGGGAACTGTAGTAGAGTCCTAATGACCAAAGTAAAACCCTCCCTGTAGGGAGTACGTCTCGTCATTGATGGGAGTCTCAGATCCCCATTTATTATTGTACAAACGGGGTTGATGAGATCCAACTATCACGGAGATTAAATAATTATAGTTAAGCTTTCGTAAGTTTATAAATAAAATTTTAATGCCAAAAATCACTTAACAGAAAACGGTTATGAAAGACAATTACTTATCATTAAACAATTTCTATTTTATTACGTTCGGGCTATTTTATTAATATAACATGCATGCACTACATTAATACTCAAAAGTCTGATTTTAGTTAATATGAAGATGACACTCATGCACTTAATTTCACGACCCATTATGACAAAAGCGCTATGGGGCCCTGAGTTTAAACCGCCAGCCGAGGTTTCCCTTGTGGGGTGATGACTGGCGCAGATTTAAATCTGTCCTTTTCACAAATTCCTCCAAGTCGATAGTAATAACACGGGAGGTACTGGTTCAGAGGTGATCGTTCTCCAATTCAAGTCTGAATTACAATCTGTGGATGAGTGAATAAAATGAATGAATGAAGTCCAACCCGTAAAAAAGGGTTGTGACTCGTGAGTGGCAAAGTCGTAATCTTGACCCTAGATGGCGCAACCGAAAAAAGTCAAAAGACTCACCCTATCGGCTCAAGTCGCTGTTTTCGTAACAGCGGGTTTGTCTAATAGCAAGTGCCTGAAGAAACAATACAATACAAAGGGGCTTTTTCATGCACCTCACAGATAGAATGCAAGGTAAATAACAACTATGCCCGAAACGCATTCAAATCCGGAACATCCAAAATCACGGGGAAGACGCGTTGCCCTCAAGCTAAGACCCCGGCATATAAATTATGAATGATTTTTGGTAGCAAAATCACTAATAATGCAGCACGTTTTCCAGTTACCATTTTAAGGTAACATAATTAATGCAATGCACGAATAAAAATTCATTAATTGCAAAATAATAATATGGAGTAAACGAATAAAAATGAATCGAATAGTAAGTTAGTTTTCTGTATTTTACTATGATCTAATAAAAAGTCTTTATTTAAAATTATTATTATTTACACTGGTGCATTTGTCCATGAAACAAACAATAAACACTTTCATCTACAGCGAAATTAGACATAAACCATTAAATTAAACATTTTTCATTGAAACAAAAGAAATTTACTGAACATCAGCTACAGAAATCCGTAAAGTTTTAGTGGCATTATTTCGAGGTAATTCTGAGTCACGAATAGTAGAATTCGCCAACTGCTATTGAGAAAATTAACTTGCAAATTTCAGCGTGAACAGTTTGTGAAATGTCGTTTGCTGACTTCAAAGTCCATTCAATTTCGCCTTTGAGAACGTGACAGTGCAACTTAACGATAAAGATAACGAGAATGCGGGTAAAGTTCAGAAGTTTGAAAACAAATGTCTCTACTATAAGAAAATAAGATGATTTTTTTGGAATATTGTATTCAAGGAAACAAAATGCTGCTGAAAGTTTTTTTTCTTTAACTAATTTTAAACAGACTATATCTGTAAACATCTGCATCATGAAAGAAAACTTCCATATGAAGCTGGTAAAATGAGAAAAGGTCTTTTGTCGGAAATATATTCCCAGAATAAAATGCAGTTTTCTGTTTATTTTTCTTATGTGCCTTGTAATATAATATATATATATATATATATATATATATATATATATAGTTTTTTCGAGTTATATTTGTCACAGAGAAAGAAACAGGCAGTCATTTTTCAGAAAAGTGTTTTACGAATTCAGAGAGGTGCAAGACACTGAGATCATTAAAATTTCGAATTAGAATTTTTGGAAGCTTACTATACTACCTCTATACCTTTTATACGAGACAATAAAATAAATTTCTGCTGAAACTAATTTTTGAAGTTTAGTAAATTACTCAGTTGTGCTGATAACATTGGTCATTGAAGATGTTAAAATCCTTCTTTAATTAGGTTAGTAAATAATTTGTACTTATCAATATTGTGACTAGTTGATTATTTTATTTTATTTTTCCAATTAGTGCGATTGTCTATTCTTCAGCAGTCTTAGAATAGTAAGGTTGCAATAAAACATTTAAAAAAATGAGATAAATTTCAAAATAAGTTATGTCAATATATGTTAAATATATGTCAATATATGTTATCGCTAAACATAGGATTATATCTCACAAATAATAATAGAGAATAAATATATTTTTTATTTTCTTTTTGTGTCTTCTACGCACTAATTGAATTTTTTTACAAAGTTTTGGTACTTGTATTGGCGAATAGAAATTCTTCCTTTGCAATTTGTTTCGTAAAACCAGGTTGAATTATTTATAAAAGAATCCTATGAGCTGGAATATATTGTATACTTATGGTGCCGTTTTTGTTTGGCAAACCTTACAATAAAATTTTTCTAGATGTGTAAATGAATCTTGTACAATGTTATACAATATTCCTGAAATTCGCGCTGTACCATGAAGTTCTGTTTCTATGGTTGAAATAAAACGAACAATTTCTTTGTAGAACAAGAACTTTATTACTTGGATTTAGATCCTTTAGCATATAAAATGAAAACATAGTTTTTGCCTTATGAAAATATTGTTTTAAATTTAATTAAAAAATTAATGAAAGATTAAAATTTTAAATATCAAATAATTAAATAATAAATTTAAATGATAATAATAAAAATATCTAATTCAAAGACACGTCAATTGTTTATTATATTTAGTATATAAATATGCACCTATATGAATAATATTTTTCAACAAACTAGAATTTATAATTATCAATTTAAAAAATTTCTAAATACTAATAAAAAATTAGGTAAATCAAACTAAACAAACAATATTGCAAAACAATTATTGTATTCATTATTATTTTAATATTGTGGAGATAAACTCTTAGAATTCTTCAGAATACAGATCACATAAAGTTTTGTAGTGACATTAGTGATTTATATTTCATTGGCTTTTTCTTTTTTTATTGAATATACACTATATATAGAAATACTATATACACTATATACACTATATATAGACACTATAGAAAAATAAACATAAATACATCGTTTGAAAAATAAACATAAATATGAATGAAATTTAAAAAGTTTGCCATTTTTTACCATTCGGATTTTTGAAAGATGTGTTTTTCTGTTCATGACAAATTAAGAGAGTATAGTGCGTTTATTCTTATTGCATACAATTTTTATTTATTATGAAAAAAATTCACAGTTTGTAACACTCGCTGTTAACCTTCTGGTATTCTTTTAGATATCAAAGAATAATGCACACTACTTTTTTTAAAATATGTTAGTTCTTTTATTCATTATCATAAAATTAAAATTAAAAAAATGACTGGTGCTAACTTTAAAAGATTCACAGAAATGCAACATAGTAAAATTTTTTTAAATACTTTTGAAACTTTCTTTCCATTTTGTTGCCAACCGACAGATGAATTAATACTAATGAGAGTTCTTAATGACCCTGATAAACAGTGGAAGCACAAACAGTTGTACATTGTTTCCTAGTAAACTAATGTTTGAAAACAAAACTTTAGTAGAATAACTTTTCTTTAAAATAATGTTTTGTTTTTTTAGCATTAAAAAATTTAAGAAAAAAAAAATTATCTTTTTCCTGGAAAAAAAAGAAAAGGTTTAAGTCCTCTGAATAAATATTTAATGGAGGATTTGGTTGATTAATGCTTGAAAGAGGGAAAGGATGATTCTAAAAATATATAATAGCTTTAAAATAAGTAAATCGAGTACATTCTTTGTTACACTAGTTGCAATTATACATCATAATTTCATCTTTCGCAATAATTTTTTTATATTAAAAGAATTTTTTATTATGAATTCAGATTTGTATTTTATTATATTCTCTTAATCAAACCTGAAATTCCTTGTTTCTGCGAAATATCGGAGAAAGAATCCCCCCCCTTATAGACTTTCTTGAAACAAAAAATAAATTCTAATTTTAAACCGATTATCACTATCCAATATAAATACATGAAAACCTATTATCAGTAAATTTAATGCGATATTTGCTATAAGATTCTAATAATATAAAACTGTTACCACTGGATAAAAATCAAAGACAAAATTTGAATTTTTTATTTATTGAGTGGGTTTTAAATTCCGTCCTAATATTCAGTGTCTTGTGATCAGAAAAAGTATTCTTCCAATGTTCCAATAATGTTGCTAAGCAGTATTTATGAATTATAGACTTTAAAAAATAGAAGGGTATTCATTTAGCGATAATTCCGTTTGTCCCCGTTTTTTTTTCCTTGTGATATCCTCGAGTATTTTTTCTTGTGATACACATAAGTAGGGGCCGCAGTGGCCTGGTGGTAGGATCTCGGTGTCTTAACCGGAGGGTTTCAGGTTCGAGATTCGATTCCACCTGAAGAACCGTCGTGTGTGTGGGGGGGAAGGCCTCTTGCACGTTAAATCTGTCAGGCCAAACGTCCTTCCGTTGGTGTGGAGAGGGGGGTACCAGTTCAGGTGTCGTCTTCGTCATCTGATCTTGGTTCAAAATGGCGAGGTCCGTCCCAAAATAGCCCTCGTGTTGCTTTAAACGGCAAGTTAATATAACTAATCATTCTTGAGATTCTAAGACATGTAGTAGTCGCGAAGTTTACTTACTTTCAACAGAGAATATCTATATTACCTTGGTTAAACTATCTACTGACGTTTCAAAATTTTTCATGGAAATATTAAACTCGGAATCTGCTTTCTTAAGATCAGTTACCTCAGGACTTAATCTTTGATGAATTTTAAAAATTCATGTTACGTTTTAGTAATAATTTCTTATTGTTATTTTTAAAAATATTCAGTTTAGAACTTTTTTCTCTTCCTTTTATAAATTTTAAAGTACAGATACATATTATAACCTACTTTTCATTTTTAAAATTACGGTATTTCAACTCAACCTCATTTTCATATTATCAAATGCTTTTATAGTGCATAATTAAGATTAATTTTTAAAAATTCATTTGTATTGCTCCCGAATAGAAATTTAAATATTCTTTCTTTATTTTTTTACAAATATTCTAATTATGGTAAATAGTTTTGAGGACTTTTTCATTATAATAGATTTTCTAAGCTCGGATCATAATTTCCAATGAACAGCATAAGCCTTTTTTAATTAATAATTTTGTCTGTTACAAGCAGTTTAATTTAATATTACTATAGGCCTGTCAGCAAAGTAAATATTTTATAATAGAATTTATATAAGCTTATCTGCTATGTGCATCGCGTTTTTGTACTTCTGTGTAAAAATGTACTTCTTTTTTCTGCTTGTTTATAAATATTTATCACAAAAACTTTTTTCACAAAGGAAAGTATTTTCGTTCATTTTCCTTCTAATGGAAACTAGAAATAAATTTGTATAAGTTTCAAAAATATATTAAAAATATTTCTCTGTGTAAAATCAATTTAATTTTTAGTTGAGTCAGTTTTTTCTGATGCCATAATAAAAATAAAATATTTATTTATCTTTAATTATTTCATGTATTTTTTAGAAAAAATTAATTTCGAAAAAGAAATTCTGTATTATTTAACATATTCATTCTACATTGTTTATAAACACTTTAAAAATTGAATAGTGAATGGTTTTGAATCAAAGAGAACTAAGGAAAAAAGTTCTTTAATACTTCAGGGATATATTCTTTGAATGTTAAGAAAGAATAAAACTTTCGAAAAAAAAAAGGCATTGCTTAAATATAAAAAGGTAACAATTTATATCAATGCACTGAAAATATAAAATATAATTCCTCTTTCCATGCTTTTTAAAGCTTTTGCAAGAAATCGAAGCACGGGAAATAGGGATCTTTTTAAAAACGTATTAGTTTGGTCAGCAATTTTATCATTTCGATAGCAACGTGGCAACAGCTTCGGCTTTTAGCCGATTCAGCATTTTACAAAGCTTCTCTTGAATTAATTAAATAGAAAAAGTGGAATCGGTTCAGAAAATAAGAGAATGTTTTTAGAATGACTTTGATATGGGATAAATTAAGTTAAAAGTTTAGAATTTAATTTGGACTTCAATTGAATGCTAAAATAGTATAACTTGTATAAACATTCGAAAATAAATGGAATTTTCTAGTTAATTCAAATTTACAATTTTACTATTAAATGGAAACATTTTCACATGACTTTTTATTTTGGGAATCCCAAATCGTGCTTTGCTTGCTATTTAATGGAATAATTCACGACAACCACACCCGTTTATTTCCTATTTTCACGCTTGGTACTAGAACAAACCTTATCTCGAAGATAGTTGAAGGTGTGGTCGTTTTGTAAAGCACTTTTATCAAAACAATGTACAGAGAGAACGAAAGTTGCGAGTTCAATAAACAGATTTGTGAAGCATCATGTCTATTTAACAAGAAAATAGAAATCGATTGTGTCTGTCCAAATACGCCTATTCTGTGTTTCTTGAAAATGAATTATTTAGCTTTTATGACGGCAATCTGCATTTTAATTCACTAAAATTGACCAAATGAATTCGAAGCCTACAAAGAGAAAAAATTACAAACCATGCATTCAAAAGCTACAAAGCAATTTTGCATACCTATTAGTACTCCAAGTGTTAATGTTTTAAAAAATTGCAAACTTTAAATGGACTTTGCCATTGCCTGAGCTGTTCTAAAAATGCACAGAGAAAGTCAAGCTCTGCTAAAAGTGAACTTATCCTCTGAGTATAAAAAGAAATTGCAAAAAGAACTGTTTATCTATCTTTTTGTTCCGGATAATGAACTCTAACTTAGGCTGAGCCTAACATATTCTTTATTGTTCATGTTCATTTATTTATATTTATATTTTCCATTTATTTACTTATTTTTCTTATTCATTTATTTCTTTTTGCAATTTTTCTTTAATTTCTTTTGCTCTTCTTTGATTTTTATTTTACTTTTATTTTTTTGTCTTCAAAGTTAAATTGCCTATCTTTGATAATTTTTATTATTTACTAATTTACTTCAATTATATTTTTGCTGTGGAATATTGTGCAGGTTCTTCGGCTTGAAACCTTTAAACCTCCTTCTCTTTTTCTGTTTAAGGCAGCTTCTTTATGAAATGGGTTAATTTTATTTATTGTAGAATAGAAGCCACTATTTAGAAGTTCTTTTAGGTAGTATAATTTTAGTGGCAGAAAAAATAATTAGAAACTCCCTCCCCCCAACCTAAAAATGAATAAAAATTAAAAGCCCTTTAAAATTTTATAATTTAAATTATATTACTATTTTTCACAAATTTTTACAAAACTTCTAAGTTATGTAATTCAAAAGAATGCATATTTTGAGCCAACCAACATGAAGTAATATGGTTTAATTGAATGATTAATACAAGGACATCATGGGCGGGAACTAAATTTGAAACCTAGTGGCCATCGCCCGACAAGACAATATCTTTCCTGCTGGAGACAAGTTCCATCATTGGCAAAACGTGACTCGAACCACATCAAACCCGATTTTTCGCCTTTATTTTTAAGGCTCCCCTATAAAAGATAAAAATCAAAATAAATTTGTGGGATCTACGAAAATTTAAAATCATCATAAAATCTTGCTTATTTAAATTTTTATAATAAACATTCATTAGATTTTAATAGCAAAATAAAAATATTCTTAACTAATAATTAATGTTTTATATGAATATATACTAAATGCAAGAATTTTGCCATAGATATTAAATCCCAGAAGTTGTAAACAACTTGAAAAGATAAGAATTATTCTAAGTTAAACAAATAAAAGAGTTTGGCTTACAATTTTTTTAAATCTTAATTCAAACAAATTCCCACTGATTACATCTTCATATCAAAAATATTTGATAAGAAAAATACAAATTTCCATTATGTTACTTGCATTGAATTGAAATTTCCCGATTTTTAGGAAAAATAAAACTATTCAACAATACCATGTTGGGAAGTATTTGAAAAGGAGGTAATAATGTTTTCATATTTATAAGAGAATTTTGTGGAATACAGACTTCTTTATAAATGTGTTTGTTTTTAAAGATTTCATTCGCTTTCAAATTTTAATAAGCTAACATTGCAACAAAACAGAAATTAAAGTAAAGATATGTTTATACATAATAATTGTATGTGGTGAGAATGTATTGAATTAATTTGAATAGAAAAAAGCTATTTGTTTACTGCACCTTATGAAAGACAATTTATTCATTTTGTAGAACTATATTATAATATTCAGCTCTTTCAAACTAATTTCACATGAAAATTTATTCCTGTTTACTAGCACGGGGTATATTTACATTAAAAAAACAATAGATATCGTTAGAATAAATATTTTTAGAATACAATTATAACGAGAAATCAATGAAAAAAGAACTAACGAATTTTAATTTAACTGGGATATAACATTTTCTGTTGAAGTACGTTTCAATGAATGAATTTGTTTTGTATGTTTTTAGCATTTCGTTGACTTTAATCTTCCATTCTGCTCATTTCATTATTTTGAAATGTTCTATTTTGCTTTTAATTTATTTTAATGTTGAATTAATATTATTTGAGAACAAATAGGAATTAAGTATGTTGTATGTGAATGTTTAGTGTTGATTTAAGTGAATGTTGAATGTTAAATTTTTTTGTTTTATGTGAATGTTGAATGCTTTGTTGAATACCAATATTGAGGCTGCATCTTAATTCTCAATAACCAGATCATAATCATTAATTTTGAAATGTTTGAATAATAATTATTTTTATAAAAGCTAGTTAAAAATAATATTTGTGATAGAATTTTTAAACAAATTCAACATTTAATGTATTTTAGAGAAGAAATCACTTGTCACTACATTGTTAAGTTCAGTAAAACTACACATATTCTTTGTGGAATTCAAAATCTTGACTTTTTTGCAAAGTCATTTTAGCAGTTATAATTCGATGTTTAATCTTCCTACTGCTGGTATACAAATTTCTTATGCAATATATTGACAGAAAATACTAAAATATACTTTTTAATTATTACAAAAATTAACTCAGAAAAGGCTAGTTACCTTTTCAGTAAGATAAAAATCTATTTGTTGATATTATATGTATACATTATTTTACAGATGCATGAAAGAAACTGTATTTTAATTTCCTATTTATTTTACTTTGGAATTTACAACTTTTGTACAAAGAAAAAGCATTGAGAGATGCTTCAATTTACGTTAGGATGGAAGAGAAAATAGACCGAAAATTTTCCCTTTAGTGATTTTACTATAAAGGATTTCTTTACCACATACCTATTTAGGCAAGGATATTTTGATTATCTTTGAAAAGTGTGCGTAAATACTAAGGAATTTCAGCTCTCATTCCCTGGTATGGTAACTACGAGGTCAGCAGTCTTCTTAAGTTCCTTTTAGAATTAAATGAACAAATCTGGGGAGTGGAATCGGAAAATAAGAGAACATTTTAGAATAAAGTTAATGTGCGCTAATTTAAGATGAAAATTAAGATGTTAAGATATCGATTAAGATTTAGTTTATATTTAAAAATATCATTACATACATAATTCTAACACAATTCTTACAATTTATCTTATCTTCTGCAAATCAGTTTATTAGTGACTTTATCATTCCTCGTTATAGAATAAACTCTTAAAGTATTACAAATAAATGTAAAGCATAGCTATACATATCATAATTTTCTGTTGCGGGATATAATGGGTAGAATTGATCAACTATCCTATAATTTTACATGACATATTCATTATTTACACTCTTTAAATCGAAAATTATAACAAAAATTGCTGTTTGCTTTAGTGTGATAATAAGTTGATATTATCACAAAAAAGAATATTTGAAAATTTCCACTACTTATTAATTAATAAAATTACAAGGAATATTTGAGTGGCTCTGTTTAGTTAAAAAAAATTAGCTCTGTTAAGTTAAATGTCATATATAAATGATTCATCAAATTTAAAGGAGTATAATCCTAATTTAATTGAAATTGATTAAATATAATATAAAGTCAACAGTATTTCAAAATATTTCACTTTATACGTAATAAAATACGGTTAAAGAAAAAAAAATATTTCGGATCGTATTTATATCCATGGTTTCTACTATAAATCGTCACTTCCCCCCCCCCCCCAAAAAAAAAAAGAGACAAATCGTAGCCAACGTGGTGACCGGCATTGGCGATCTTTGCATTATTTAAAAAACTACTACATGAAACCATTACTTTGTAGTAATTTGATTACCTGCATAAAAACCGGGAATGCAATATTGTTTGCATCTTTTGCTCAATGGAGCTTGGCGATATTGATGTGAACTTAAAACTGGCCAAGCAAATGCATCACCTTGGCACTCGTAGTATAATCTGGAAATCGTCTTTAACTCATAAAAATAAACATTTATCAATAATTTTGATTTGAGAATAAAATTCTTTAAAAGATTTCGATGCATTATAATAACTGTTTAATATCATGTGAAATGTAGGGAGTGTAATTAAATTACCACATTGAATAATTTATATTACAACCAGCAAAAACGTTATTTTTACATTTCAAAACAGCATTTTCACTATATGAAATAAATTTTAAAGGACATGCTTTATTCAAGAATATTATTTTAAGAAAAATGGAAAATTATAGTCTCGCAATATTTTATTCTACTATGAGATCCTCTCTAAAAGAATTGTCCGTTTTAAAAAAAATAGAATGAAGTATAATATTCACAACAATTAATTTGAAGAATCCTTATTTTATTGAGTTTTATGTTGAAATAAAAGGCAATTGGAGTTTTTAGTTATTTCAAGCAATGTTCCAAGAATTTCCAAGTCCTATCGATCTGGATGCTCCAGGTAACAGTTTCAAATCTATCATCTTTATTCTATGGAATTCTTGACTTCCAAAATCAATTCTTCCTCTCGAATAGATTTTTGAACTCGTATTATTTCGATATCATATATTTTCTGTCAAAACCGTTTTACCATAATAATATCTACTCTTATTTAATGGCACGGGTCGAAAACGAAAGGCATTTTTAAGACAAAAATTCTACTCGACATCGTACGGAACTCATATTTTTAAATGTATTCCAGATGAGTGAGAGTTATAGAAAGAAAATGTAGTCACACATTTTAAATCTAATTATTTATAGGAAATCAATTTTTCAGCAGAAAAATGTTTCTTTAAATCAAATTAGCCATCAAAACGATTGTTACCGTGGAGACTTCCATTATTAGTAAAAAATAACAATGTATTTTTCTAGAAAACGGAGATGTTCGTGAATTTTCTTGAGTAACTTTTAAGAGCAATTTGAAGTTAAATTTTATTGAAAAGTTCGATGAATAGAATAATTTCTTTTCTGAAATAATTTTTTTTCGAAATAATACAGAAGGTTCTTCAGGTTGAAATTTATAAATAATGAAACGTAAAAGTATGGATTAAAAGAATACACCAAGCAGTTCAGTAATATTGTTTTTCGGCATATTTAATTTTTTAAAAAATTCGAAATGAAGGACTGTATGCAATAATTTAAACTTTAGAGATATTTCCAAAAATGTTTATTTTGTTTAATTTTATAGACATTTCAAAGTTTTTCCAGTTATATGCAGGAAAGTAATCCTGCTATATAATTTATTTGATTTCTTTTTGCAAATATTACATGTTATCTGAAAAATAATATAAGTTATTTGCGATTCATATTAGTATTTATATTAATTAATATTAAATATGTATATTACTTTTTCATTCCCATTTCTGAAAATTTACAAATTTTTGAATTTTTTTCTGCAATAATGAATTAATATTCATTATATAAAATCATTTTTAACAAGTTTTAAAATTTTGGCTATAGTATTTATTTGATTACTGTTATTGCATTGTTTATTCTAGATTATCCAATTTTGCTTATATATATATTTTGTTATGGTAGAAAAATAACTGTTATTTATTCAAAGTGAAACAAGAAAAATAGAATGAAAAAAAGAACTGGAAAAAAAATCAAAGTTGTGTCTCTTTTTTCCATTTTAAACCACCATCAAACGATATTTATATTTAATTACTTATATTGAGACTATTTTCATATAATATATATGTGTTGTGTCGGCGTATTTCTTATACGATATTAAATTTCTGTGTTAAAACATTTTTATTCAAATCTGATATCGTATATCTTATCAGTTATTCAAAAAAATTCTATATTCTTATCCTATTAGTTATTATTATGCAATTACAAATAATTTTTTTACTTCTTAGTTGCAAATTCACATTTGCTATTAATAATAGTTTTCTGTGTTCAGGTTGTGGTAAATGCCTAACAGATAAAAAAAAACTTCATAGACATTTCTTAATTTTTTTTCAATTGCTTGCTTCTACATTGAAACAATTTCTTATGGCCCACGTTCTTCTCAAAATACCCAAATTGCGAAATTTGGTGTGTAGGACTAATCGTCTTCAAATCATAACTCAATGCTAAACATACTAAATGTCTTACTAATCACAAACGACTATTCCTACTTGCCTTGAAGGCATACGGAAAAAACTGAATAATTGGACCGCCTCAATAGCATTGGTGAGAAAAGGAGGCTGTATCCAAAGGGCAATCACCGGCCACGCAACAACCCTTCCAGTAGTATTCAAGAGCATAGAATTCAAGATTTTAAAAAAGGCAAGCAAGATATAAATACTATCTATTCGGATATTCCGTTGTCGCTAACTTAAAGTTTGTATGCCGAAGCAATAAATTTTCATAGCTCACCTGAAAAAGAATTTAGATAGACAGTGTCTACGAAATAACAAGAAAAAGTTATCAGATATATCCAAAACGTTAGCTTGTACTTCAAGAAAGTTTATATAACATACTATATTTCTAGTGCTAATAAATATAACTATTAGGATACTCAATATTAATATTCCGTTGTCGATGATTCAAAGTTTGAATGCCGAAGCAATAAATTTTCATAACTCGCCTGAAAAAGAATTTAGATAGTCAGTGTCTATGAAATAACAAGAAAATGCTATTATATATGTCAAAAACATAAGCTTGTACTTCAAGAAAGTTTATAAAACATACTATATTTCTAGTTCTAAGAAATATAGCTATTAGGATGCTCAAAATTAATTTACAGTGTATTTATTATTTTCAATACTTATACTTTTCTAAAACCTGTCTTACCTACCTAAATTGGAGCATTTGTATTTTATGCAAATAGGTTATACTGTTAGCTGTATCGTTAATTTCTCGTACGAGAAGCAATGGCAATTGTAAAAAATCTATTGTTACAATAATAATTTTTGAATTTTTGAATTCATACTTATTTTTTTTAAATTATTGTCTGACCACAAATGGCACTACTGCAGAAATAAGCGATTTATCTTTCAGTGTGAAAGCATAAATTCATTAGAGAATATAAATGACCTTTTTTTCATATTTTATAATTTAAATTATTTTAGCTGCTAAATAATGAGCCGAGATGTTTTTCTTAGACTAAATCAAGCATTGACTATGAAGAAACCAGCCTGAATGGTATCTTAAAGCTTTCTCGCATACTCTCCAATTAAGGACCTATCTCTCTCCACGTCTAAAATTATGAAATTTGGATTAGAACGAAAATCGCATCATTAGCATTGCATGCATAGCATCAATGTGTAATATCACATGCAGAATATTAATGAACAATAATTATGAAAAATTGATTGGGATGAATATATTGTTTGACCATACATTTTTGATTCTTTTCTGGCGAAAGATTATAACCAAAATTTTCGCGGAACTGTAACTGGAGTCACGTGATTAAGTGCCGAATTTCAGTCATTGCGTTTACATGCATACAACAATATAGACTGACAGATGATCAGTCGTCTAATAGATATGGCTCAAAATTTGATTTGTACTATTTGCGATGCTAAATCTGTTTATCAAATTTTACATACGTAGCGATTTGCATTTGCAACTTAGATTCGAGTAAAGCTGCCGAAATTCAACTGCATGTATTCGTTGAAAATTTGATAAAAATTTACAAATTCTGTCTTTATTCCAGTGTTTCTCAACCTTTTAATATTCACTGTCCAATTTTCAATCATAATTTTCATCGCGCCCCCCCCCTCCCCACCACATACAATAAATGTATACAATAATAAGGTATTTTGAGAATTTTGGCGCTAAACCTACACTACAATATTAATTTTAAACTTTACAAGTTAAGAAGAATACGGAGATTTATTGACATTTTGCAACACCGATCCTCAGCATTGAAAAAACAAGAATCCTATGCCTTTTTATTACTCTAGCGTCCCGCCATGTCGGGCATTTTCACGGTTTCGTGAGAAATTTTGATTTGTCCGGAATTTGTCTGGTCAGCTTAAAAGTTAAGTTAGGAGCGTGTGCAGATGTGAAAAAATGTTTTCTCATAGGGAGAAGGAGAAGTTCTATGACGCCAATTCCAATTCCAGACAATCTCATTCGAGTCGATCCTTCTATCGCAATTGAATCTATTCTGAATGTGTATGTTATATATATTTTCGTGTAATTGCAATTCACCGTATTAAATACTCACGGCAGCAGACTTATGCAGAATCATAGATTAATTTTTAAGCGGGCGTAAGCAAGCATTAGACAATAGACAAGTATCAACAAGTACACAGACAAGCGTGGTTTCGAAAATAAAATCAAGAAAATATTCTCAAGAATACTAAAATTTTGGGTTTACTAGTACTGAAGTAAATGAAGAAGAAAGGCCCCTGTGTATCATTTGCTCAAAAATGTTGGCAGCAGACAGCATGAAACCTAATAAACTTAAACAACATTTGGAAACGCTTCATACGTACGTAAACAAACCCAGAAAATTCTTCGAATTAAAATTAAAATCATATGAAAAGCAAAAAACATTGTTTAAAAAACTTTGTCTGTGAATGAAAAAGCTTTAATTGCCGCTTACAAAGTTTCATAGAAAAAAGCCAGATGTAAAAAGCCTCACATTTTTGGTGAAGGGCTTATTTTGCCAGCCGCAATTGAGATTGTGGAAATTATGTTTGGAGATAATTTTGCAAAACAATTGCAGTCTATACCTCTTTCAAATGATACTGTTGGCCGTCGAATTGCTGATATAGCTGAAGATGTAGAGTGTCAGCTTTTGTAGAAGTTACGTGAGAAATTGTTTTCAATACAACTCGATGTGGCAACAGATAGTAATAAAGATGCTCATTTCATTGCCTATGTTAGATTTTGTGATGATTTGTCAGTAGTAGAAGAATTACTTTTCTGCAAGCCAATAGAACTCAAAGCAACAGCAATCTCATTATTTGCTATCTTAAATGATTTTATGAACGAGGCAAACATAGAATTGAAAAATTGCGTCGGAATATGCACCGATGGTGCTCGTTCTATGTCCGGAAGATTCCAAAGTATTCAAGCACTTGTGAAACAAAAATCGCCACAGAGCGTCTGGACACATTGCATGATCCACACAGAAGCTTTGGCTCCCAAAGAAATGAGTCCTGGTTTGAATATTGTGTTAACTACGGTTGTAACGGTACTAAATTATATAAAAATAAGATCCCTGAAATCAAGAATCTTTTCCGCACTTTGTAAAGACATGGGTGCAGTACATTCAGCGTTACTATTTTATTGCGAGGCAAGATGGTTATCACGAGAGAAATTTTTGCATCGTCTTTATGAATTAAGAGAAGAAATCGCCCTTTTCCTAGAAGAGGAAAACAGACCGGAAGCTGAGAATTTTCTCGATAGTGTATTTGTGATGAAATTGTGCTACATAGTCGACATAGTCTAGAAATTAAACTTGAATCTTCAACTGCAAGGAGCAAATACACATATATTGTATACGAGTTATAAAGTTAATGCTTTTTGTAGGAAATTGGAATTGTGGAGTAGAAATTTAAAGCAAGAAAATTTAACAATGTTTTGAAATTTGAATGATTGTATTAAAACTTACAATGCTGAAGAACAACATGTAAAAATTATTTTTGTAACCATTGAAAATCATTTAGCAATGCTAGCAAAGAATTTTAAAAAGTACTTTCTTGCTGACGACAAGCTGATATCAAGTTAGAAGTGGGTGAGGGATCCATTTCAAAATACTCCTGAAGGACTCTCAATTGAAGAGGAGGAAACCTTCATAGACTTCATGGCAAGAGGCGAAACCAAAAGAAAATTTTGTAATAAATCACTCTTTGAATTTTGGGCAGGAGTGGATGAGGAGTTTTCTACACTAAAAACAAGGGCATTTTGCATTCTACTACCATTGTCAACATCTTACCTTTGTGAAACTGGATTTTCTGCTGTGGCTTCTTTGAAGACAAAATATAGATCTCAACTAAATATAGAAAAAGAACTGAGAGTGTCTATTTCTAATATTAAACCCTCCTTCGAAAAACTTTGATCTGCAAGACAGGCCCAAGGAAGTCACTAATAATTATTAAATTTGTTTTTAATTTAGTAAGTTATTTCAATTTAATAATTTAATTATTAAATATGTCGACATGTATTTTGTTTTTTGTGTTCTTTCCTTTCAGTCACTTAATGAACTTTTTTAAATAACATTTTCTCAAGGATTTGCTCCTGCCCCCCCCTCCTTAGTGTGCTGGCGCACCCCTAGGGGGGCGCGCCCCACAGGTTGAGAATCACTGCTTTATTCCGTATATCAGCTTTTAATTACCTAACTCAAAGCGCTTTTGAGTAATCGTATTCATAAACAGATTGATAGACGTATTGTCAAAAATGTGCTTTTCAGATTCAGGAAATAGTGAAACGTAGATATTTTTTTCAAAATCTAGTCTTCGAATTTTCAGAAAATTACTTTGTGAATGAATAAGTAAAATAATATTTTAGAGTATAATAAGTAGAAATATAAAATTTCTGAAGTATTTCAGGATTATGTTTCAGAAATTCTCCGAATCATATATTTTTACGATTATTCTATGAAAAGAATGTCTTAACATTCATTTTTAAATTTTAAAACTTTATTTTAAGACAAAATCGATAAAATGCTGAAACTTTAGAGCGTCATTTATATTTATGTTTCTGCAAACGTAAAATAAACAAAATATAATTTACTGGATTTTGTATTATCCATAATATTAGATGGTGTATAACTCGAAAATGTAACTAAAAAATTTAAAATATTATAGTGTTTTTTTTTCAAATTACTTTACTTCATTACCTTATCAGTATCTAAAATGCTAAACAATCTAGCATGATAAGCTCAGATAATCCCATTTAACTAAAAATATAGCGCTTAAATTAAACTACCAATCTTCATATATCAAATCAGTCATAAATTCTTGAGCGACTGAATACAATATACTCTTATTAAAAAATACCATTTGAGATTGCCTTTATTTTATTAAATAAATATGGCTGTAGAAATTAAATTTTGACTTTTGAAACTATTATAATAGAGTCCTTCAAAGAATGGATTTGATACTTTTCTTTCATAATATGCAAAATTTATATTTTTTAGCTTTTTGCTTAGCTCTTTATTTTATTTATTCATAATTCAAGCAATTGTAAGAATTGCTGATTATCTATACTTATAATAAAGCTCAATGTTTGTGTGTGTGTGTGTGTGTTGGCGCTCTACAGGCCAGACCGTTGGACCTACAGCTACCAAATTTGGTACATGTACGATTTGGAGGCCCGGAATGGGCACCTCGGAGCCCTTTTTCGAATTTTTAATTAGAATTTGAGTTAATTAAAATTTAAGCGAAATTTCGACGTTTTTCCGCTATAACTTTCGAAAATACGATCGCATAAACATGATTTTTACATCAATTTAAAGATTAAAAAATTAGTCTTCTAATGGTATCAGTGTTTTAATATAAAACTCAAACTTCTATTTTTAACGAATTTTTAAAGAAATATTTTAACCATGTTTTTTTAGCACGTGACTGGATAAAATAAAAGAATGCCGGAAGTTCAAATAAAAAAAATATCATCGCAAAATAAATCGACAAAAATGCAACTTTCAGCACGTGTCTGAGTAAAATAAAAGAAATATAAAATGTTATATTTTCTTTAAAAAATAAATGCAAAGCAAAGGTTTCAACAATCGTTTACAATATCTATATCATTAACTCAATAAATCTTCTTTATTTACAGTAAACCTGATTGAATTTAGACAGGATATGGATTGAAATCCCGACTTAATGGCATATTTATGTAATCGTTTGCAATATCTGTATCATTAATTTAATACTTTTTACCCTTTCTTTCTTTCTTTAAAAAATATATAATTAATATTTTGGCAACATCATCGAAATTTTTTTTTAATATTTTGGAAGCATAACCGATGGTTAAAACTGACTGATTTATAAAATTAAAGAATATTATTAGGAAAAGGTGAACTTTTAGAACTTTCCGTCCATCATCTTAAAGAAAATATTAATTTCAGATCAATCAATGCCCGGAATTACTTCAAGGCTAATGAATATGTGATTTAATTGAAAATTTTAGAACGCTTTACTCATGGCGAACCAGCTGGTCGCCAAAGGCGGCTAGTAATGAATACATTTTCATAGGTTTCATTCATTTATTTATTTTCCTTATCAACATCTAATCAGAAAATCGTCTGCCATTACATTTTATGTTTCATAATTATATAACTGCATTAAAATTTAATTGTTTTATAAATGTTTTATTTCCCTTTTTTATTATGATATTATTATTTGTCTTTATTATGATATATGTGCCCTAAAAATGTTCGTTTTATTCATTAAAAATTCAAGAAATTGTTTAAAATTCTTTATTTAGATGAATAAATTCTTCTGTTTTATTTTTCAAGTATCTAATCAGAAAATCGTCTGCTAAATGTTTTATAGTTTGTCTAAAATATATGACCAACGTAAGTACATAAAAAGACAAAACACTTCCATCTAATCTTTTCATTTTTCTTCTTCTTTTGATTCTGGATTTTCTGATCTTTTTAGACAGCAATAAGAAAAAGATTGAGCCGAGTTACAAGATGTTTTTTCATTCCCAATAATAACCCTTGATTTGTTACGATTTTGTGCTTCTTTTTCCTCATTTCTCTTTAGCAGATTGTGGTTTTGTGACGAGTACGAAGTATGACAATTTTCAGCTTGAGTGCATGCGCTGTCTTTGGCAAAAGTCGTAGCAGTTTGTCAAAAAAAGTATGACAATTTTATCTTCCAAACGACTGGCTTTTATCTTTCTTTTAATGCTCAAAGAGATGCCTCGTCTCATCCAATCACTTCACTAAGACTTATACCACGATGTGTGTCGCTTTGGTCTCTTAAGAACATGCATTAAGCATGAAGAATATTATATGTTTCCCATATTACATATTTATTAGATGCCTAGATGTTAGGTTGTTACATGCTAAAACCTTAAAGATTCTATTTTTATGTTATAATTTAAAAACTGTAAAATTGCTCATTGTAGAAGTTGTATGAAAACAGATTCTTTTGTGAATTTCTACTATATATATACCCATACAAATACATGTAAGTTTTAAAATATACAAAATATCATTTTTACTCACTTACACACTTTTCACTTCATTTTTACAAAAATGAAGTCATCGATAGCCACTTTTTCATAAGAAAAAAAATTAACAGTGAATATATTTTATTTTAAGGATTTGTTGAAGTCTTGGAAATTGTGATAATCGAAAATTGTTCTTTATGAATATAAACCATTATTTTGTAGTACTGAGAACATTCTGTGACCTAAATAAGCTTTGAAAATGATTTTATAAATACGTATTATAAAATGCTTTTAAAATATTTTTTTTTCTTTTTAAGAGCAGAAAATATTGAGAATTCGAAAAACTAGGCAAAGTTACTAAAAATTATCTACATTGACTTAGTAATACGGAATAACATTTCAAAAGAACACAAAAAGGATTAAAAATGTTATGCTGCATCTACGCACTCAACCAACATTTTTAGAAAATTTCAGAGGGTTATGCGATTTAACTATGAATTTTCACTATTTCAAAACTGGTTGTTGGAGATTTTCTTACAGAAGAAAACACCACTATGGGCAAGTCTTTTCTTCCCCTAACTACTTCTAATGTTATTAGAGTGCTACACTAGCCATTCATCCTCAATTCTGAGCTCATGAATTTGGCTGGATATATTAAAACAAGTTGGATTTGGATTATCACAACTCCTGCAACTTTATATATAAAGTATGGGAAATTAAATAATTATACAATTGATTCGATGATAAATATTAATTCATATAATCTGTCTCATTGCTCGCATATGTTAAAAATTATTATTTTATTATAATGTGACATTCTATTTTTACTAATAAATATTGGCCATTTGCTGTCCTAATGGATACTAAATGTAAAAGAGTCAAAGACACTCCAATATCTTCTCATAAATGAATTTTTTTCATAATTTAAATAATTTTTGCGAGGAAAAATGCGACATCTTTCTAGAAGCTGTTTTGTTCTACGACAAAAATTATAAAAAGTTGGATAATCGAGCAAGAGTCAGTAGTTGTTTTTAACTCAAGCCAGTTTTTTATTAATGTTTCTGCCTAGAATGTTAATGCCATTCGACTACTCTCTTTGAAATTAACTATTTGCTAATTAGGTGCTGTTGATTTATGCAATTCCTGATTTTTGTACGCCTCGTTTGTATTTTGTTGCTTGGTTTGTTTACGAACAAATATATCATACTTATTCATTAAAGAGCCTGATAGAATTTTTGAACATAATTATCTTCCGTGTAAATATGTTTGACATTATACAGCTATTTTGATATATTATTTGTATAATTTTTCCTTTTATTCAAAACAAAAAAAATGCCAAATTCAATAAAAGGTGACGAATTTTATATGATCATTGTTATGATTTCAATAGTAAAAAATAGAAATTATTTTTTATGTTTTAACCATTTTATTACAAATCTTGCTGAAATTAGGCCTAAATATTATATATTAATCATCTGTTTTTTTTATGGTTTCTGTTCTAAAAGAATAATAAATTTCACCTCAAAAATTTGGTAGTACTATTATTTTCAAATTGATAAAAACAAGAATTCTATTGCTTTTTAGTTAATTGATTTTGAATAATATTAATTGCCTGCAATTTACTTTTGCGAGATTATCTTCAACTGTCTAGAATCGAATAAAGGATAATTAGATTCCTGATTTAACAGATATTCATAACTCAGGAAATACTTACATCATCAACAAACCCCCCAGGCAAATGGCTATGAAAGAAGACTGATCTAAACCTTTACAGACGCAGTAATAAAAAAATTCAGACGGCTAATTTCTTTTTTTCTTCTTCTAAATATCCATATCTTCTATTAGTTAGAAAGCCTAAGAGATTTCAAACTTTTCATCATCAATTTGGAATTCAAAATAATTACCTAATATGGAAATTTTCGAATATTTTCTGTAGAAGATTCCATTCTATATAATATCAAAATAGTTTTTCTCAACTCTTGATTTGAACAACTTGAAGTGCCATTAGACTGCAAATAATCATTCCAAATTCTTTTATGTTATAGCCAAAGAATTTTAGGAGTTCACGAACATTTTCAAAATTTATTTCATTTCCAGTAAATACGAATAATACTAATAATAAACTCTAGATAAATTGCTTTTAGGAAATCGAAAATCCATTTGATTCTAATATGCAGAGCACAATCATTAATATTAGTATAAACGGAAGTGAACTCAACTGATATATTAGAAATCTGGGGGGGGGGGGATAAAAAGAATTAGTAAATTAAATATGGAAAGCAAGAAGAGCGTTAAAATATCAATTTTTAAATAATTAAAATTCAATATTTTTACACCTTATTTTAAAGTCAATATAGTTTTATATGTAACATTCTCTGGCCATTATATTCCGCATATATGAAAAGTAGCTGGAAGATTATTTGAAATCATCTGAATTCGTGAAATACCCAATCCGAGTTTGATTTAAAACATGTAGTGAAATGCAGGCCATTATGCTCCTTTCAGTGGAAGCAATTTTGCGTATGTTTTCTGTAATATTTCTTTAATAATAACCTTTCACACTAAACAAACACAAACGCAAATCAAATAAGACATTCAAGAGCGCAGCTTAACACAATAGCACATTATCTCATTTTCATTAAAATCGCAGTGCACCATGGGATGCGTACCTAATCAGGCATCGCCATCTTTTATCCAAAATAAAAGATAGAGTAGTGCAACTGCTACAAACATTAAATAAAAGTCTGCATTCTATCTAATCTAAGTCTGCAGTTGGTAAATTGTTAGATCAGATCACAATTTATATACTAAGATCTCGATTGAAAATTCTGACTTCATCCAAATCTTCGTAAAACAGAAAGTATGTGTTAATTTGCATTCATATCTAATGAACAGTGAGCTAAGGAGAGTACAGGAAAAAATATTCATAAACTTTAATAACATAGCTATTAAGTAGTTTCAAACTTAAAGAAACCTCGTTTATTGAAATTTTAAGTTATGGAAAAGAGTACTTCAAGTTAGATATTCAATATGTGGTTTTGGAAATTTAAAATTTAATTTTATGTTACAAGTTCCCAGAAATTGATTTGATTCTCAGAAATAAATATTTTACCCTAATAAAAACATTCTAAATATATAGAATAATGAATTTTATTATTATCTTAAAACGGATTGAAATGGAAATGCAGAAAAAAAGGAGTTTTCGAATGCATAATTTTGGACATAGCAATATTTAGCATAATCTCATTGTAAGATTGACTCAAATAAAAAAAATCATTCATTTGACTATAAAAACTGATAAAGAATTCAATATCAAAAAAAAAAAACATATGATAACTTTTGCAACTTTAATTCACCCTAATGTTCTTAAACTACTCTCTCCGTGCAATAATTAACATATCTAGTTTAAAATAACCTTGCAGATTTCCATTAAATTTCTGACCAAGGAAATCATTAAGAAATCCGTCGGATAGAATTAAAATATATATATATATATATGTATATATCATCTTCGATTTCTTATTATAAAGAAAAGTAAATCCTCTGAATTAAATTCACACTAAACAGATATTCGTCTTCTTGGTAAAATCTAGACAAATTCATAAGTTTCTCTAAATGAAATTAACTGACTGTGCAAATCTAGCACTCGCAGGTGGCTAATATTTTACTTCTATCATTTGTAAACGTCATGACAGGAGTGCTCTAATTCTCAAGTTTAAATTCATGGTTAATTTCAGTTCATATCTAAATTTTATTGAACTCCAAATTAAATAGATTTTATACCTAAAACTGATTTTAAAATGCTAATGCATTCCATAAACTGTCATTTTGCATTCATAAATATATTTATAAATATTGCTTTAGGTAAGAAAAGGCCTAAATGTTAGAAAATGATTCTCAGAGGTCAATGCAAAACAACTGGCACGTTTGCCTTTGTTACTAGTTTTATGCATTTAGTTTGCACTCGGTTCCAGTCCTTATTGCACTCAAAAAGTTAATTTATAAATCATCAGACATAAGGTTGTATTTTCGGATCAGAAAACAGTTTTAAATAAAATAAAGAATTATGTTTATTGCTATCTGATCCAATGAATATACTTTTGAAAGAATTATACGCCTCCTAAATTTCTTCGTAACATTATATATTATTAATCATATGTTCATTTTATGATTGTGCCAGATGCAGTTTTTAGTAAACTGCATTTGGCACATTAATTTTGATATAAAATATATATATACACTTTCTGGCGTCTAATCTTGGACGAGACTTTATCATTTAAAGCTGATTCATAGCTCCATTCATTAAATAACTGTTAGTACTGATATCAAAGAATTGTTTTAAAAGCTGTTCAACCATTGTTAATTGCTTTTATAAATAACTACTTTAAAATACTAGATTTCAACCATTGTCACATGTTGATGTAAATAACTACATTAAAATATATTTCAGCAAATGCCAGTGTACCCAATAAAAGATAGAAATCAAAATGCCTGTTTCGGCATATTAAATAAAACTTTTAAATTCATATATGCTAAATATAACAGATAATTTTTTAACAGATGGGTAGAAAAACAAATAAAATCCATGATTTCATAACAATAAGGCGCCACCTGATAGTAAGTAATATAAGGTACGATCTCACAGGTATGCAAAGAGAACACTAGCCTGAAGAAGATTATTGTATTGATTCCTTTCGGTAAATCATCTTTAGGGGTTTCACAGAGGTTTGGGAAATGCTTTTAATGATTTAATGCAATAAAAATTAATCCATTAAGCGAGATTATTAGACCGTCAATCCATCTTTTATGGAATAACAGTTTTGAACTACGTCAGCATAGACGCAATTTTTCAAAACAGCATTTTCTATCTAAAACATAAATTTTGGCTCATATAAAACCTTCCTTTGTAGGAATTATTATTTCATATTATGCATTGAATCTCAGTTCAATTGAATTCCCATTATAATCATAAAAATACATTTCTAATGTATGATAATTATTGCTATTATAAAACCTTTTTTAATAAATACATACCTTGATATATTATATAAAGTAAGCGAAAAATTGCAACTCCTTGGGACTAGGTAAACATATGCATCATGAAATGATTCAATTTGATATTCCTTCAAGAAATTTAAAAAAAAATTGCTTAGAAATAATAAATCCTATTTATATAAACACAATTTTTTTCTACATTTATGTTTATTTTTGTTGTCAATTCCATTTTTCATTTAGTTGAATTAATATAAAAAATGCATGCATCAGTTGATCTGAAACTGCAAATGATACTTCTAGGGATGATCCCTTATTCGCATTTTCATATCAATCTGGTATGAAACGAACTGCTTTCCCGAAGGACATTAGAAACTTACCCCAGATTTGCATGAAACATTCTGACAAGTTTGATACTGAGTATTTATCATGAGACATGCTTAAATAAATGATTCAATTCAAATGATGCAGGATATTTCTCAGTGATTACTCTGAAAGGAGCATAACTCTGGATTTGAAGTTGATGATATAAAGGCCATATTATATCACTCAATTTCTCAAACTCAAATGACTGATAAGAATGAAACAAAAATAGAACTATCCACAAATCAACAGCAATAATTAAAAAAACTCTTGGAACATATTTTTCGATCAATAAGTGCTCATTCATGTCTTGAGTTTTTATTTCACTGTCAACTTTATTACCAAAAGTAAAATTAATGAATAAGAAATGTTTATTTTATAAAGTGATTGACTATTTAGTAATGTTTCAATATTTCCTTTTTTCTCTAAGAAATACTATGCTTTCACCATGAACCGCTGGTCAAATGGGACATTTTTGCCTTTAAATTAATGACATTATTTCAAAGAGTTGATATGAAATGTATATACACTGATGGAAAAAATCCCAACACTAGGACGGAGCTGTGCTAGATAAACGAAATTTGGTAGACGTGTTTATACATCTGAAAGAAGACGTCGATTCAAATTTTGAGCTACGCGCGTAAGTATGGCGCTAGTAGCGACACTATGAACATGCAAATGAGGTTTGCTTCAAATAAGCGCTGTAAGGTTCGTGATCGTTATTTACAGTTGAGATTTGTCGTAGTGGGTTAATGTTAGTCAATGATGCCTCTGAGAAGACGAAGAAGCCATTATCAACAACTCACTGAGTTTGAACGAGGTCGTGTTGTAGGGCTACGAGAAAGTGAGTTTTCTTTCCTCGATTTTGCTGAAAAACTTGGCAGGAATGTATCCATTGTGCATGAGTATTGGCGGCAGTGATCAAGAGAAGGTACTGCCTCAAGAAGACCAGGTTCCGGGCGGCTACGTGGTACTACTGACATGGAAAACCGTCGTATGTGGCGCATGGCTGTGGCTAATCGTACTGCGTCTGCAGCTGAAATTCGAGCTGCAGTTGGCACCATAGTGACACAATGAACTATCACAAATCGGTTACTTCAAGGACAGCTCCGAGCCAGACACCCTGTACAGTGCATTCCACTGACTCCAAACCACTGTCGTTTGCGACGGGAGTGGTGTCAAGCTAGAGCTCATTGGAGGCCGGAGTGGAGATCTGTTGTGTTTTCTGATAAAAGCCAGTTCTGCCTTGGTCGCAGTGAAGCCGTTTGTTGGTTAGAAGGAGGCCAGGTGAACGCCTGCTAGTGACCTGTCTGCGGCCTAGACACACAGGGCCTACTCCTGGAGTTATGATTTGGGGAGCAATTTCATATGACTGCCGTAGCACTCACGTGGTTATCTCACGCACCCTGACTGCAAATTTGTACGTCAGTCTAATGATACAACCTGTTGTGCTGCCATTCATGAACAACAATAAAGGGGGTGTTTTCCAACAGGATAACGCTCGCCCTCATACCGCTTTTGTAACCTAACATTCTCTACAGAGTGTTGACATGTTGCCTTGGCCTGCTAGATCACCAGATCTTTCTCCAATCGAGCATATATGGGACATCATTGGACGACAATTCCAGAGTCATCCACAACCAGCATTAACCGTCCCTGCTTTGACCGCCCAAGTGTAACAGGCATGGAACTCCATCCCACAAACTGATATCTAACACCTGTACGACACAATGCAGGCGTGTTTGTATGCTTGCATTCGAAATTCTGGCGGTTACACCGGTTACTAATGTACCTACATTTCACATTTGAAATGGCCCATCTCGCCAATGGCTCTACCTGTGATCAAAAAACTTTAATCAATTAAATATGTTACCTAGACAAATGTATTCCTAAAATTTCATTACTGTACAATAATTTTTTCTTGGTATTGGGATTTTTTTCCATCAGTGTATATTTGAAAGAGATAAAAAACAATACCGTTTGACTCATTTTTCGTAAATTTTCATAAATATTGCTACATCTAATTTTAACCTCTAACTTTGCTTACCCGCACGTATAGTATCATCATAAGTAAGAATCATTCACAGTCACATCAATGATACCAGAGCTTGGCGACCGCTTGGAGACAAAATGGTTAGTATACGAAGTATCGAGAATTTCAAGATCCGTCCAATAGGAACTGAGATACGCCTTGATTGACCTTGAAGCTTCTCCCGAGAACTATAAAAGGTCGGCACCCTCACGCTGGTGTGATCTTACCAGGAAAAGATTCAACTGATCCCTGCAATTACATATCCCTACTCTTAATTTATATAAATTTAGATTATATAAGTATATAACTTAACTTACTTAAAGTATATAATTTTTGATTATATACTTTTAATTAGCAAATTATATTCGATAAACACTGTGTATCTTTACCATAGAAATAGTAAAATAATTCTTAACTGATTAAGGTTTCACCTTGAAGAGCATAACATTTTGTATCAAAAATAATTTGAATTTCGTAAAGATATATCCATCATCCACAAATTGTTAAGCGCCGTTGAGTCCATTGAAGGTTTCGAAAATAAACAAAAAACTGCACTCGTTTTCCTTGATATTCAGAAAACTTTTGATAGAGTTTGGCAAGATAACCTTATTTACAAACTAATTAACTACAACATACCTCCATACTTTATCAAAAGTATAATTTCCAGCCTTAGTTATAGATGCTTCAAAATTTAAAAAAGCAAATAATTCACTGGTGTAAAACCTGATCAAGCAAATGCTCCACAAGGATCTAAACTAGGGCCAATATCATCTTCCTTGTTTATAAATGGTATCCTCAAGCAATTTAACACTATTATGCCTATGAATGCTGATGACACTGCAATACTAAAAATAAATATCCAAACTTTATCACCATAGCTTTAAACTGGCACCTTAAATTTCTTGAAGACTTACTTAATTCTTCTTTTTAAGAGTTTTTAAAATGTTTAATTCATTAATTGTTATTTTACTAAATCATCATGAAATAAAAATTAAAGAAATAATAAAATAAGTAAAACTGCTATTGAGATGTAAGAGGAAATTTATAAACCACTAAATTGAAATAAATTTCATTTAAATGCAATTTGCATTTCATTATAGCCTTTTCGCAAGGTTGACATTAAAAAAGAAAAATTAATGTCAAAAGACGTAGTCATAGCATGATACCAGTTTCCTATAAGTACATTTTTTGTTTAATGAGTTCCGAGCATTAAAGCTGGATTTAAAATTCGTGTATTTTCTTATTGCACTTACTTAATTACTTTTACTTACTTCTAATTTTTAAGAGTTTTTAAAACGTTTATTTCATTAATTGTTATTTTACTGTTAATAAAAGTTAAATGAATAATAAAATAAACAGGAGTAAACAGCCATTCAGCTGTAGGTGGAAATTTATAAACCATTAAATTGAAATTAGTTTCATTTAAGTGTAGTTTGCATTTCATTAAAACCTTTTCGCAAGGGATATTCAACAATCTTCCGTTATTATGATGGTTGCAACTCAATCATCCTTCAATAAGCTGCTCTTTCAATTATACTTAGAACATTCAAGAATTCATTAATCTTCAAAGAGCAGACGATTTCAATTATACTCATTCAAAACTTTTAGCTTCAGTTATGATTGCATCGATTTAGATTCTTTTTGAGAAAAACTGTTTGTCTAAGATTTTCTTCAGACTTCTGATTTCGATTGAAACTAGAGTTAAAAATAAAAGATTCTTGGGAAGTAAATAGTTTATAAATAGTAAAATTCTAGCTATGTGGGTGTTTGCATTTAAATGTTTGATTTGTTTTAAGGTCTTTAGTTCTAAAATCTGATCTTTAAGAGAGTTCAACTATAATGTCTATTTTGACAATTTGTTTATAAATGTCTGTGTTGTCAATATGTTAATAAATTTCTATATTGTCAATAGTTTGTTAAGTATAAATTTTCAAAAATAAATTGTCTGCCATATTTAGATAAGAGACAATAGTCAAGTAGAGATCACACTATACTTTGATGGTCTTCACTTTTCTTTTAAATGTGAAAATAAACAATCGTTGACTACCGGCTTATCCGCACAGAAATTTATTTTTATGACCATCGAACTTTTAATAAGATATGTAGAACTGACAATCACTTTAGTTGATTATTATTGAAATTATTAATTTACATTAGTTGACTAATATTAAATTATTAATTTGATTAATACTGTAATTATTAATTTAAAGGTTATTAAATTTATGTCAGTATATTAAGTTTTGTAAGACTGCTTTACAACGAAGCAAAAAATATCAAAGAAACTATTAGAATTCAGAGAAAATATGATCATTTCTTGAAAAATAACCGAATTTGGAAACAC
>JAPMOQ010027556.1:1491565-1563346 GCA_026543055.1 Argiope trifasciata | reverse complement strand
TATATATATATATATATATATCATAACATAGTAAAAATATAATTTTACTTAAGGTTAAAGAGCTTCCTGCGTTGACCTTTTTGAAACATCCAGATAATTATTTTCACTTATTGTTAGTAAAGGATTTCCGTGTTTCTTTGCTCTCCTAGACTGCCAGGGAATCATTATTTAAGGTCAAACGATTATTTATGTCTAATAAGTAAGGATGAGAAGTGAATATCGTGGCATTATGCCATCAGAATTAATTGCAATGTGTTTTTGATACATGTTTCTTAAACGTATGGTAAGCAATTGGTTTTAAACCAATGGTAAGTAGAAAATATAATTAAGTTACTACTAAATTTATATATTAAAATTGGGGAACTATGGATCAAGTGAATTATCAATAAAAATACATTATAGTTTGTAATTTTTGCGTTTCACGTTTCAATATAAAGTGAATAATTCTTGAAAAAAATTATAAATTATTGCTTTTTTGAGTAATATAAATATGGTTTAAAAGCCTAGTAACATTTCTTCTAATCTCAGTTTTACATCATATTTATATTTTTATTATTTCGCTCTTTCTCTCTATCATACAATTCCAGAAGGAATAACTTTACACAAATTTTCAGGAAGCTTCATAAATAATAAAGTTAATATTAACATCAAATTATTCACAGTTAAAAAAAACGGCTAGTTTGAGCTCATAAATGCTGTGTAGTGTGTTGCAATTTATGGTACTTCCTAATCCCATCGGCATATATCTGTCAGCAATTTAAGCCGAGTGAGGGTCTCTTGTTTTTTTTATTAGCTTCAACTGGGTCCAAGATTATGATTTAGGTACTTCATGCGTCAGTCACATTCGCTTGTACAGTCACTTTTTACAAGGGAGGGAAGGGGGCATAATCTCTATCTGAAATTCGAATCTGGGACGTCAATGTTACAGGAAAGACGCGCTACCCCTCCGCCAGGACATCGCTTGATAAATACTAGAGTAATTTAAAACACTGTTCATACTAAAGTTAATTACAGATCTTAATTAATCTGTAATTGAAGACAACAAGAAAATATTTTCTTTTAATTTTTACTTTCTCTACACTTAAAGTTTTTAAAATTAATCGTAGAGAACATATAAAAAGTTAAGCGTAGAGCATACATAAAATATAAGTCTTGAACAATTTCCTTTTCTGTAAGGATATGTTGCTTGATATGAAATAAACTATCCGATTAAATAATCTTAGGTTTACTCTCATTTATACTTCATTATAGTTTTTAAATTTGTAATTAATTATTTTATTCCTGATCGTAAATTCTGAACCATTAATTTCATTGTAAAAATGTACATGATTGCTATAGCATTCAGATTTATAAGTTGCATCATCATGCTTTTTTTAAAATTTTAAAACACTTAAAAATAATAGCTATCTAATTCATTAACTGCAATTTTAGACTAACCATGAAATTGCTAAATATTTTCTTTCGACACGAATTATCTATTAAAATTTTTTTAGATACAATATATTTAAGAATGTTATGTTACAACTGTAAATAAATTTATATTTAAATATATTTATTATTATCATTATGTTCATCTTTCTAAGCAGGCTTGACCTTTTTTTCGAAGAATTAATTTCACAAAAGATATTTCCTGAATAAAGCTTAAATAAAGCATCTTTAAAAGAGCAATTTAGTTTCTGCATCAGATTCAATGTCAATTAGGTTTTGTCATCTGTAAAATTAATTAGTTGGCGAAATGCCAATCTACTTCCACGATAGAAATCTGTTTTGTACTAAATCCTCGCATTGGAGATAAATCCCAGAGTGAGACAACGGTAAAGGAAAGCTATCAGTCTCTGTCAGAGAAGATTGGGAAAGAAGAGACAACCCTAAGACACATATCTGCAAGTTAATGACATACTAAAAGCGTCTGAAAAGTCAGAAATTACTTGTCAAATGTAACACATAATCTGAAGAAAGGATAAAACACTCTTTTTTCAAATAATCATTGATTTTAAGTCCTCTTAAGGTATCCGACTACGCTCGAAGAAAAATTATTAAAAAATTGGATTTTTAAAAAAAAAACTATGGCTTTTAGATATACAGTGAATTATAATACAAAATACTAAAAATACAAAGACATTATTTGAAAATATAATATATTTTGAGAAATAGGAAATTTTTTAGTAAATTGTAACGAAATTTAACCAAATCGATTAACACTCTACACAAAATGGTAATGCAGCAATTCTATTTTTATTTGCACACAAGTTATAGAATACAATGATGAACGAAATGAACCAAAATCTAAGAAACATTTTGAGATGCACAAAAGTAGTGGGTAATGTTGCTCCATAACATAATTCCTAATTAGTATCAAATTAAACAGATTTTATGATTTTACAAATTCCTCATTTGTATGAATTGCAACCGATTTTCAAATTACGATATAACAGTGAAACTGTATTTGTTATAAACAATACGTAAAATTCTACTGAAAGGGCATAACAATGGGAAATTTTCTTTTTAAATATTTACAGAAGGAATTTCTTAAAACTACAGAATTTTTTAAAATGTAACGCTTGTCATGCTGGACACACCTAAATTATTAATATTTCTAAGTAAATTTTATTCAAGTGCACGATTTGAGATAATTTTTATTCTAAAGATTTATTTCATATTAGATTTATATAAAGTTTAAAATCAATGCAAATATGAATGTTTAACCTTTGCATGGATGTTCTCTATTTTTATAACTCATAATTCTATTTTTATTGTTTATGAATTACATATAACGCAAAAGAGTTACAATAGATACTTGTGGAGGAATGCATACTTTATGAGCTGTTTTTTATAGATATTTATGAAAAGTTATTTAATTTTAAGACAATAAGACAATAAAGGATGTTGCATGGCGAATTATAATTTGTTAAAAAATTGATTATACTAAAATTCGCACATAGTAAAATTTACTGTATTATTTATTAATCAAATCATATACATGAGCTGTGATATTAAGATATTGGTTTTTCGCATTTAAAGTCGAATTTAAATTGTTTAAATTAATTAAATTGGAAAAAAGGGCAATGTTACAGATGTCAAAAAGTATAAGAAAACTTTTCCTTAATAACATGGGATTCTAAAGAAATCAACCGGAATAAAAATTAAAACAAGGATTTAAAAAATATACTTTCATGAAACTTTTATCACATCTGTAATTTGAAAATCTAAACGAATAATCATGAAATAATTTATATATTTCTTTTAAAAACAAAGATATCGGAAGTTGTTCCTGTACTTTTAACTGAAAAATAGTTTCCCTTTAAGCAGAAGAATGAAGTTCTCTTGAGAGAATTTTATTAAACTCATAAATATATTCGATTTCAATTTGAATTCGATTCCACTCTGTACTTCAACAAAAATACCTCCTCCCAATTTTTGTTTTCGCTTCTAAAGGATTTTGGAGCCCTAACTCGGAAGAATTTTTTCAAAATTTCAATTGTATGAAGTTTGTCATAAAATAAATGTATAATTATTTTATAATTTAAAAACTATCGCAACAGCGGTTTTTTTACGGTTTTTACATAGTTTTTATCTGAAAAGTAATGATATATTACAAAACGATATGTTTACTTTCGCAAAATGCTTTACAAAAATTATATTATGTGATTTATATGTGCAGTAGATATGCACTTATTGATTTTATAAGCAAATTGAATTTTCGCATTTTACACTTTATTCCATTATAAAGCTAATTTGCAAGCATTTTTTGTCAGTAGAAACTTAGATTAATATTTTTAATGGGCACGCAGAAAATTCTGTTTTTAATCTTTAAAGATGTTTAGGGTTTTTAAAAAAGAAAAAAATAACTTTATAATATCTGAAATTTAATGATTTTTAACATGTGCAATCTTTTTTAAAAAAAATATTCTTCGCAAACTGCCTAGAAAGTCTAGAAAGATGAAAACTGAAAAAAGAATTCCTATGACATAAAACGAATAAAAATTAAAATATTGAAACTTTAGACTCAGAAATGCTTCGAATTCGAACAAAAATTTGCCATTTTATAATATTTTCGTGCAAACCCCATTTTTATGGATAAAAATCATTTACCAAGTTTATCCGTAGACTTCACCTAAGTTTGATTAAATTTTGTTGATTTTCAGATACAGAAAAGGAAATAATTCTGCGTAATTGTATCTTTTTGCATGCCATTTCTTTGAGGATAATATAATGATTATTCGGAAAATAGTTCCGTTATCTTTCTTAGAACTTAATTAAGGTAAATATTTCATAAAATTATAGTTGTAAAGCAATGTGTAACGAGTTTATACCCTGAAAATGATGTTGATATTATTACTCTGCAAATACAAAATATAGCGTTAGTGCCATTGAATTAAATAAAGTTTAATTAGGATTTAATTCAAATCCATGGGATGTAAAATTATAATAAGATATTCAAATGGCTAAGTAAATATTCCCAATTAAATTGTTAAATATTGAAAGAGACAGTAATGTTAAAATTAAGTATTTTACTTAAAACAACTCTTTATAATGGATAAAGTAAACTCTAATATATCAGTAGACTTTTGTTTACTATCTTTATCAAACTCTTCGTCAACAACAATAAAAAACAGATACTAACAGAATTCCGTCAAATTTAGATTATTCAGTGGGTTGGATATTAACGACAAATAAGTTTATTTAATTAATTAGCATAAATGAACATCACTTTTAGTGTTTATTTTATGTTCTTTAAGTTTATCTTCTTAATCTAAAACTCAAATAAAGGACACATTGTTTACTCTTTCATTTCAACAATGGAGCACACTTTTCATGCAGCTTTGCTCTGTTTTCATTCTGTAAATATAATTAATTATAGATACATGTTAAAACCTAAATATACATTAAAACTTAATTATGAATATGTATTCGTTATTTAATTTTGCTGGTTATGTTTGTATTTGCGATACAAATGTAATATTCAAATCTCAATATATCTAATCAATATATATAACGTATAATGTAAATCAACTTCAAGAGTTTAAATTCTGTTTGTTCACAGAACAATACGATAATTTGATAATATTGTTGAATAAAGTTTATTCCAATGAAATATACCTGATACTTTTCATATATATAAAGCAGATTTTTTTTTCGATATTTTCATCAATACAATTTCATACTTTATTTTGTATATCTGTGAGACAGGTATTGCTCAGCCAAAATTTTTTCATTTGTCTAATTCTTCTAAATATATCCTACTTTTAGCATATTTATTGAAATTCATTAGATATTTACACATAAACAGAGAATGAATGTGAGGTAACCAAAACTATAAGAAGAAGGACTAAAACTTTGCTGACTGAAATGTAAGTGCTCTATGTGTATTATGCAATTTTTGAACAGCTTCATATGTTGTTTTCTGAAGAACGACTTCATAAAAAATATCAAACTCATATTGTCTTTACTTTATACTGTTTACAGGATCATTAGAATATAATAAAGAGATAATGCTTAGGTGTAGTGATTTGGGTGTCCCGGATTCGAGGGTCGATGATTGCTCTTCCCTTGTGTTCTATCTGTGAGCGGCTTGAAAGAGTCACCCATTAAAAATCGGATTGTGCAAGCGAATGTATATGTGTCATCTTCCTGTGAAGGAAATGTATGAATGAATTCCGCTCCATAAAAAGGATTGTGACTCATCAGTAGCTAAGAAGTATTATTGGCCCTACTGAAAAACAAGAGTCACTCTCTCGGTTTAAAATCGCTGATTTCGTCAGTAGGTCTGTCCATGACAAATACCATAAGAAAGAACAACAACAAATAGATAAAGATTGTGCAAAAATTTATGGACCAAAATAAGATCAAACTAGAAATAAATTACAAATAAAAAATTAATTAATTAAAGTCATATAAAATCAATCAAATCATATTTTTATTTATTTCCTCAATAATATAGAAATAAAGAAGGGACATTTTGGAACACACCTTAATTGATATCTGCCTGTCCACAAGCCATTATAAAGAAAAAATGTCTTAATGAAAATGTGATTTCTTATACCTTTTTGCAATCAATATACTAAAAATGAATTCTTGCTGAATAAGAAATATAAAAGGAGTGTTAAATAATGGGCGACATTAAAACTGAAAGTGAAAAGACCCGAATTCATTCAAAATATTCAAAAACTCTTCTTCATAAGATGCCATTATGAATTGCCTTTCTTTTTAAACGGCTCTGGAACTCATTCCTATCGATTTTTACTTAGGGTTCTAAGAAATTTCTCTCTGATAAAATGGAAGTTTAAAAAAGAGGTTAATTAACATTCTTTCTAGAGCAGGTGATAGGGGAAGAGGTTTTAAGAAACTTCAGATGTCTCACTTAGTTAAAGCCAAATTTATAAAAGGGAAAATAATAAAATGAATCCTCCAAATCTTTTTTTCTTGATCTGTCTGGAAGAATCAAATCATGTTATATATTAGTCACAATGGTGATTAGCTTGTTCGCATAAATATTGAGTTTCTTGACTGTTTAACTATTTACGCTGATGGAGTGATTGCTAAGAAAAAAGGGAATTAAATTTCATTTCTTAATATTTTTTCTCTCAGAAAATTATCAATGTAATAAAAATAAAAATGTAGTCATGAAATATTCCTTTTTATTATTAATGAATTCTTACTAATTGTACTATTAAAAATAAATCACTTTTTAAACCTTTTAAACCTTTCTGAGCTAAAGATACCTAATAATAAATTATTCTAAATTTAATTGTATTAATTAATAGTTGTGATTTAATGTATGACAAGTAGTTGAAGTAATAACTAATATTTAACATTTAACACCACACCACACCTCCGTTTCTAGAGGTCATATGGCCCCTTTCCAGTTTGGTATAGATGTAGGTGGACTTTATTAACAAAAAAAATACACAACAATTAATTTGAAAGATACAGAAAAATGACAAAATACATAAAAAGACAACATAACAAGCGATGATAAATGCTAGAATGAGCATCTTGAGTACAAGAAACGAGATTAATGAGCATAGTAATATACAGCATGAATGTACAAAATGGTTAAAAATATTGAGAGGGGGATGAAAACAAGTTATGGATAAAGGGCGAGCTGTATTAAATGGTGTCCTAAGAAATAGTAGAGTTACTCTAATTGAAGCAATTAGGGATCTAATCATGTTTATGATTCTACTTTTGGAAGAAGGAATATGAGAATTCAGGAAGTTTGCAAGATATTTATATCAGTAAATATATATTTTATTGACAAGTGATATGTATCGTAAAGTACCCAATTACCTTAAAATTGAAATCAAATTTATATGAATAAATATCAAGGAGAGGCCTTTCTAAATAATTATTAAAAGTTAAACTGGAGAATTTCACAAATATATAATGTGAAAACTCCGATTAAGGATCAGCTGTTAATTTGCTGGGAAAAGTACTTGAATAATAAAGAGAATAAAATGTCTTTCGTTATATTATAAACATATCAACTTATACAAAAAATTATGTCCTTAGAGAACTCTTTGAAAAAAAATTTAAAAAATATAATCTCTTAATGGACTTGAATTAAATCTTATAGCATTATAAGTCAAAGGGAAAGAATTTTTTAAAGTGTACAGTATCAAACTGAAATACAGTACAAATTTGATTTTAGAATCAATATCCTTAAGGCACTGATTGCTTCGTTCATTTTAGCTCTAATAATTGAAAAATAATATTATGACGAAGAAATGAATTTAAATTAAATTGCCAAACAACTCTTTCAATTGTTGTTGCTAATCACATGAAAAATACTTTTATGCTTTTCTTTAATTATTATTTTTTATAATTAGAAAGAAATTGTTAGACATATAGGCAGGTATGAAATGAAAGAATATTTTTTTAAAACAAAACATTGCTTAAAGATAATTTTTGTTAAGATATTTTTAGATTTAATTATTAGTTAATTCATTAACTCAGTTAAATGATGCAATGCTACAAGGTGTGTTCAAATGAAAAGGTACGGAATGACAATGTGGGTATAAATGAAGATCATTCAAATTATAAACTACAAGCCTGAACATAACGATCGCATTGATTGATGAACCGGAAGATTTATAGTTCCCAGAATTCTTGTGGTCATGAAGAGACGCAATCCTTCACAGCGCTTTTAAATTCACTTGCAAGGTCCGCTACTTGTTGAAATAATTCCTCGAGCATAGAAGAGCTATTAACTCCGATGTGTACTGTGAAACACTTTGAAAAGTATGCAGGCCTATAACGAATAAAAGATCGGGGTTACACATGGAAAATGTATTCCGCTCCATGATAACGCGCGTCTGCCCCTCACACACATGGAACTCATCAAGTTCAAGGCCCGACCTGTCACCCTGCGATTTTCATGCATTTGATCCCCTGAAAAAACTTCTGAAATGGAAAGAGCTTCAACTCAGAGGCAAACTCGGAAACTATGAAGGTCTGTTTCTCATCACTGCCACATGAATCTTTCGGGTCGTTAATCAAAGGGATTGCTGTGCTCAGGTCTATGCTGTATTCTTTGAATAATTTCAATTATACCCATAGGGACGTTTCGTAACTTTTCATTTGAATACCCGTTCTACATATTAAAAAATGGTTTAAAAATCCCTAATATTTATAATACTGAAAAATGAAAATGTAAGGGGTAAGTTTTTACAAATAGTACACTAACAGAAGTGCATAATCTTAACTTACTTTTAAAAATTACTTCATCCATTCAAAAATGAGGCAAAATTGTGGGCACTAATTTTGTCAAGGAAAGTACTAGAGTTCTCATCTCCAAATATTATCAACCGATTTGCGAGAAATGCTAATTCGTACAAATAATCAACAATAATATGTTAGACAAACTATTGTACTACCTGCATTTTATTAATAAATGTTTTTTTTAATATATGAACTGAAAAATAGTATTTAATATAAGAACATGGAAAAATGAGATTGAATGTATCATCATTAAAAAATTAAGAAACTTAAAAAAATGATATTAAATTTTAATGTCCACTTTTAAATAATGAATTCGAAATATATTTCTTTCATTTTAATTTCTACTAATTTGAAATTCTTTACTATGTACTTAATAGTACAATTTTTGAAAATAAAATAGTTGATTAAAAAAACATGTTTTATTGTATCTGATCTTAAATCATATATGGAATGAAAATGTTCAACATGCAGTCTAATTTTCTATATTTTAAAGTCTAACATCTACTAAATTGTCATTTATTAAGGATATTATTTATTATATTGTGGATAAAAAACAACGTCTTTTCAAAACATTTCAGGTGTATATAGAAAATAATTCTGGTTCAAGGCTTGCATATTTTATTTTCTACAGAACCTGAAATAAAATATGTCAAGGCATGGTAATAATTTTTATTTTATTTCAAACCATAAATTAAAAAAAAAGATAAAATGAAATTTTTTTTTTTCATTTTTTTTCATTTAATTTATATTTATGTTTACTCAATATTTGAAGTTTATCCAAAACAGAACATTATCTTCTAAAAACCTTAGCATTCCATCGAATATATAAGTATGTAAAAATGTTTAAATCATTACTTTTTTTAAACCATTAAATTCAATTTTGTGTATGAAATCCTGAATTTAAGGGGAAAAAACATTATTGTTTGCAGAATAATTTTAAAAATGTTATATTTCATTCTGTGGTTTATAAGAACAAATATCAGTATTAATTTTTATTTTTTAATATTCTGTAAAAATGTGCTCCAATATTAAAAAATTTAGATAACTATTTTTAAAATATTATAACCTAAAATTTTACTTAATAGAAAAAAAAATAAGAGAAAAGTTGAAATGAATAAAATAATTGGAAATTGTAAATAGATATTTAAATTATATTAAGAAATAATTTTACAGTCTTAACCAATGGTTTACAAAATTCTTTAATTTTTGATACCTTCAGAAATGACATATTGTATTCTGAGTATAATTATTACCAGTAATAAGCTGATTATAATTTTATGTTTGGATAAACTCAGAAATAAAGAAATTTGCAAAACTTTAATTAACAGAATTTCTTATTTTATGTTGATATTATATACTAAGAAATTAGTAATTATATATTACAGGCAAATTAGCTTATTTCATATAATTTTCAATTTTTAAGTTTTAATTTTCTGATAAAAATATACTGATTATTTTATGTGATATTTTACTGTAAGTCCTCAGAAAATTTATTAATCGAAAAACATTCAATCAGATCTAAAATCTAGTTGAATTTATCCCTTCCTTCAAACAAATAAAGAAACAATAAAACAAAAGCCAAAAATTTTTGATAGCTAATTTTGAATTGAAAAGTCTCAAGATATCACAAAATTGGGAGTTCTGTGTCTAACTGTGAGAGTTTAATAGGATATCAGTCTAGTATAATGTAACGGTATGTATTATTTGTTGAAATCAATTTTCAAAGATAGAATATAAGAAAAATAATTATATAATAAAGCCAACGATATTTGATCACTTTAATTTAAATTTTAAAATACTTGGAAAAGTTGAATTTTGTAAATAATTTTAAATTATTTGAAGAATTGCTATAATTATAAGATATATAATTACAGATTTAAACAGAACTGCATAACATTTTCAAACAATTCTTAGTGCATTAATATTTTAAAAATATCTTAAACATATTCAATGTTGTCAGATTTATATTAAAGGCGACATCTGGTAGAGGTTCTAAGAAATATATTGAATGCAATGTTCTACCACTTGCATAATATTCCCTTATGAAATATGATAATGATCAGTACGTACAAAATATATAATTAAAATTTTTAAAAAGATTATTTTACAATGAATCGAAAAAAAATTACTATTATGTCAGTAGAAATGATTTTAAATCATAATTATTTTAAATACTATCTGATATTTGGATATGTGTTGGATAAGAAATGACTTAACTTTCTATTACCAGCAACTGTTTACAGCAATTATATCTTAATACAATATGCAGAAGTCGATTCTAATGTTTAACAGAAATATTCCTAGCTATTATTCGTTAATATTTTTGAATTCAAGAAAGCGTTCTTTCTACAGATTTATTTAAATGAAATGTTAAAAATAACAATGCATATATGTTTTTATGAATACTCCACATTCATTGATTTGTGATTGCTTTAGATTAATTATCTTTTAATCTACTTAATTTCGTAATTAGAGTGTATTCACATGTACCATATTCTAGGTGATTATATGAAACATGTGAATACACTCTATTCACATGCTATGTTCTATTCATGGGTTCACAATATTACAATTTATTCATTTCAATTATTTCTTTTCAATCTTGAAAAAGGAATCAATAAAATTTCCAATTTCTATTAATTGTATCAGATTTCCATTAAACAACACTGAAATCGATAGATTTCGTCGAATTTGTATCATTCCTTTACACCTCGCTATTATACAATGAGAAATAAATTTCATGTCATGCATCAACGAACTATAATGAATAAAATTATTTTTATCATAATTCGTAAATTCAGATAGTGTCAATGAGCTTCCGAGAATATTTTCACGCATATTTACTTTCAGGAATTGTACATAAGGAACATAAAAATCACAAATTATTTTGTTCCCTTTAATTTGGACAGGGAAATCATTTATTTAAATATTGAGCGAATATTAGCACCTCAAACATTTTTGAGTTAAATCTAGCAAATTCACTGCTAGAATTATTAGAATTATTTTGATGACAAAGCCGTTATATTTATTACCACCCATTAGTTTCAGCATTCCGGATATTGCCTATTCGAATAACATCATTTTTAATGAATATTACTGATGGCTAAACAAGTCATCAAGCAATATCACATACATCCGAATCGCATTTGTAATTTGTAGAGAGGAAATTATTCTGCTCTTTAGATTAAATGAGGCAGAAACCTCATTTTGATAGAATATAGGCGTTCCTCTTTTTTGATGGAAGATAAACACATTCATTTCTATTTTAAAGTATGAATATCATTACTTTTAATCTGGTACAATCCAAAGTTCAAGAATGTTATTTTCGTTGTCATTTTCTAAAGATACATTCTATAAATGTTTGTATTATTATCAACATTCTCCTTTGACCCCAAGATAGTTCACCAAGGGTAATGCCTTTTTAAATTTTAAATGAAATATTTGTCTACCTAAATCTCTTAAGAGAAGAGTGAAATTCGAAATAAGCAAATAGACAATATCTGCAATTTTATTTTTATTGTTTCCGCACCAAAATATATGTTTATATTCTACCAAAATAGTGTCATAAAATGTATTATTTTGTGGAATAAATATTTGAAAGAAAGAAAGAAAATCTTTCGACTTTTCTGGCCTCGGAGGCCTGTTGGTAAGTTCTTGGCTTCGGAACCGGAACAGGCTCGAGGCCTGATTGCACCAAGAACCGCCGTGGAAGCGGATCTGGTGCACATTAAATCCCGTTAAGTTTGGAGAGGAAGGGTACCACCTCAAGTGTTGTCCTCGCCCTCTAACCAAGGTTCAAAATTACGAGGTCCGTCTCAAAATAGCTCTAATGTTGTTTCAAAACGGGGTGTTGATATAACTAAATTAAACTTAAGATTTTTTTTCAAAATGGTGTTGTAGTTATATTTAAATATCTTTGAAACGTTCCGGGTGTCTTGAGGAAATTAAATAGAATTAGTGATAAATACTTCGTCGAAACATTAATAGAAAAAGGGATATGCATTTAATGTTTATAGTTTTTTTAGGTCGTAAAAAATTATTTTTATTACTGAAAAACTTAAAATTTTCTATGAAAATTCAGTAAGTATGCATAAGAATGTTTTTAAATAATTAGCATTTAATTAGAATTAACGAAATGATACTTAATTTTGTTCCAAATAAAGATTTGTTAATAAGAAAAAAATAAACAAACAAATTCAAAAATTAAGTAGGCAGGAATACTTTGAAATTTTTAAAGATTATATATCTTTTATTTTTTTTAAAAAATAGTACATTTTGTCTTTAAATGTTTTTTTTTTTTTGATAAATTTGACGTATTTATATTTTAATACATATGCATAAAAATTTCTTAACCTTTACTGAATAATTTTCAACAGTGTCTAATCCACGGTCTTCTTAATAGCTTATTGTGTAAATTATTTATAAATAAAAAAAATGTATAATTGATACTATTGTAGAAGCATCAATAATTCAATTCATTGTAATGTATATTTGTTTAGTTTTTTTTTAGTTTTATATAATGTTTATTTGTTTAGTTTATATATATAATGTATATTATTTTAGTTTTATATTTTAAGATTGAAGTTGGAAAGTGATATAACTTCAATAAACATGAAAATATTTTTGTTGAAACTAACCATATATTTTTTTTAAATATGATAACCGAAAATTGAATCCCTCAGCATGATAATCTTATGTATATCACATAATCTATACAATTTTCCAAGAACTGTTTAATAAATTCAAATATTTGTTTTATCATAAAATTCAGCTCTATCCTCAGAAAGATTTAAATTTGGTAAATAAAATTTTATTTGATTTCAACTAATAAATGTATTTTCACAAAAATATTTATTTTATTCAGTACTTCAATCCTATAATTCAGATCGAATAAAATTATTTTGACAGTCTAATTCAATATTCTGAGATCAAACCCAACCGAGTTATAAAGCTTGGAATAATATTATTTCAGAACAATCAATGATTATATTATTTTTGACAATACGTTCTGGAGAAAATTTAAGCCTTTTAAGGACGTATTTTCTTCAAGACAGCCGATAGAGAGATCTAAAATTGCGTGTTTTTATGGAACAGAAACATTCAAATTATTATTCATTAAAAAGTGTCAACATCATTATTCCTATTGTATAATCCTATGTTATCTACAAAATGTATTCAGATCTAGGTTCGCATGCATGTATGATTCCTGTAGGCAGAATCCTTTGCAATCTGCCGACTCCGCTTAGCCTAGGATATTCCAGTCAGATAATATGTAATTTAATAATGAGTCCCTCAATGACTACACGATGCAGTTTTAAAATCAGAACTGAAGTCGGCCCTCCCAAAGTTTTGATAGGCTGTCTCATTATCCTTGGACTGGGTGTGAGGTGTACTTAGGGAGATTTTCTCTTCATGGGGCCTCCCAAGGCGAGAATGCCACACCATTAAGTCCATCCAAGGCTTAGCAAGCACAACGAGGGTAAGTAGTACTTCAGATCTTGTGGTTCTTCACATAAAATTGAAGATGCTCCTTGTCCCTTTCCATGGATCAATCGCATACAGTTAATTGTCATGCAGCATCGTCCGTCTCGATGGATAAACAGGGACTCGATCAGGACTTATGCAGTGCCCTGTTCGACAAGTAAGTTATAGTGCCCCGCACACGGACACACAAAAGGATGAGATAAATAGTAAGCCTAAATACTACATACTGGCTATTTTGCAATGCAATATAAACGACCTGTGTATTTTAGCATCTGGTGGGAAACAGGAAAAAATTATTAAATTTCCTGACGAGCATCATGTATCAGTAATCACTACCCTAGAAACTCCATTCAGTTTACAATCTTTTCAGGCTATTCGATCTTTTGGACTTGGTTGGAATTGATGTTCAATCCAAAATGAATAATAAATAACATCAATCGTCTTATTCCTCTTGCGTACAGCCGACCACCCTGCCGCCACTGAACTTACCAGTATCGACAGGATTTGTTGTGGTCGACCTCTTTCTTTTGTATTATTCATCCATACATTGACCGATCCGTCAAACTATCATTCTCTCCGAGGTAGTTAATAGCTGTCCTTCTTCCTAACTTTCCCACTCTCAAACAGTTCGTAAGAAACTGGCAATGTTTGACATCATGTCATTCAGGGTTTTGAGATAACCTGGTACCCTCAGTAGAGAACCCACATCATAATTTCCAATCTTCTGGGTTTTTTCTTAACTCTGAGATCAACAACAACTGTCGTCGGATGCAGGAATGGAGGGAAAATAGGCGGAAAGACGAAAGTGATCCCATCACAAAATGTTTTCCCTGGCCAGAGATGCAGTTCTTCGGAATGTCATTGGCTAAGGGTCTACTCAAAAGTGAAACAAATAATTATGAACTTTTATCTAATTTGGAAAAACTGCGCATTTAATATTTGAATTTTTAGGATATGATCTTGCACTTTCACAAATTACAGATATCACAAAATTTCACGAGGAGCATCAATTTCAAAACATGCACATAATATTATTTACTGTAGCAACAACTGTGTCATTGTGAGATAAATGAAATAACGCATTTTTTAACATAGCAAATAATAACAAAAAAATTGAAACATATATTCTAGATAACGCTATTGAAGGACTCACATACATCGAAACACTTCCAGAAATCACCGATTTTATAGAAACATTGCTTTGTTTTGAATAAAATACCTATTTATTGTTTTTTAAATTTTTGTACACTTACTGTCATAATAAAAATAAACCCTGATTTTGTTCTTAAAAATGTGAACACCTGTGGAAGGAGAAATTGACTCGGAATAGAACTTTGGGTTAGAAGCTGCATAACACAGCCACTAGACGAAAGTAATTACATGTATCCCGTACATGTTATCCGGCTGATCAAGATATCACCACAGACTCTCCCTCCAATGAGTCGAACGTTAAGCTTTGCAGTTGAGTGTTGATGTATTGCGTTGTTGAGTGAGTGGATGGTGTATGTAGCTGTTATGTCTAATGCATCTTACCTATTTTATTTGAGGAGCGAGGATTATGTTTTCTGTAGGGCCAAGCGTTATGGCGAGCCAAGAACGATTTTTGTTGCGCCAAGCGTTATGGCAAGCATACGTAAGTTGTTGCTTCAAATAAGTCTGACGACTTTGGTTGTGGGCAGATGGCGTCACGACAGCTGTACGAAGGAAGATTGCGTTTGCTCATTGTCCGAGGTCACCAATGTGGATGGTGAAAATAGCTCGGATTAGAACTTGGTGACCTTTGGGTTAGGAGCCACGCGATATAGTCTCTAGACAAAAATAATTACTTGTGTCTTGTAGATGTAATCTGGCTAATTAAGATATCACCACCCAACTTGTAAGAAGTGCAATTATACTAAGACTTTTACTGCAGAAGAAATTTTAAGACGACTAAAAATCACTTCTGAAAAAGTGATAAAAAGCTTCCGGTGAAACATTAGTTATTCTTATCTTATTATCTAAAACTATCTTTCCTAATTTGGAGAAATATTCTTTCCTTGAATTCAGCTTAGTTTTAAATTTACGGGTTGTTTTAGCGTTCGTATTATAAAATTTTAAATTTCATTGAAGGCGTTCTTCTTAACAAATTATGTCGGATGCAAAAGAAAAAAAAACTTCAAAAAAGCACGAAATTTTAAAAAGGACAATAACAACCACTTAAAAATGGTTGTTATTCGAACACATTCAAAAATATTTCATTGATACATTCATTCTTTAATTCTAGAAGAATGAACATTGGATAACAAGTATGCAATTATATTCAAGTAAAGAAAAATTTGCTGCATATGTTTCTGGATAAAGAAATTTCTTTACATAAAATTATCCATGCGTTAAAATAACAATATATCGAATATTTTTTTCACAATTTTCAAGCTGCCTACGTAGAAAATCAACGGTTTTACAGAATTTGTTATAAAAGTTAGAAAATATAAATCCTAATTATTAAAAGTTATGCATAATCAGTACTTTCAAGATTATTAAAAATTTATTACATTTCTTCTGACAAAAAAAAATTTGCAAACATTAAAATTTTGAAAAATATAATGGTAATATTTCTTCTAATTAAGATACTACGATTCTTTGCAAATAAATGTGTAATGGTAAATTTGAACTTTTTCTTGCAACTAATAAAAAAAATCAACATTTTTTGTATGGATAAAATTTGCTATGGACAACTAATTATAAAATGTCATTAACAAAATAATGTGTGAAAAGTATGGTTTACTTTGAATTGAATGAGCTATCAGATGTTACAGATGTTCAAATATATTTAAAAATCTGTCTGCCTACAGTCCTATGCCGCTATGGAGTTGGCCTTAGGCATTTACTAGTAGAAAATGCCATTTTCCGAGAGGAAATTAAGATACAATAAAGATCACTTATTATGAAGATGTCGCACAAGCTATGCAGTTGTTAATTTTTACAGATTCATATCGAGCAAGTGAAGACGAGTAGTGTGATGCATAACATGCAGAATCCATGAATATAGAGGCATAGTTTAATTATGGAGTGAAACATGTATCATAAAAACTTCAATAAATGAGAAAAAATCCAAGTGAAAATAAATGTATATTGATAACTTTTCATTGATAATTTTCTTTAATAACCGCAATTGATTTTCACATATCAGCCGTGCCAAAAAACAAAAGGGAGAAGTTTGGAATCAAAGTTCTTAATTGTTTCCTGTAAAACGTCTGCTCTAATTTCTTTGACCTCGGATTCAATTGCTGCTTAATTGATGTATGAGAGGATGTCATACATCCCGATGTTGAGGGATGTATGGAATACACTGTTTTTTCAAACACTCCCATACAAAAAGTGACATGGATTAATATCCGGGGAAGAAGGTGGCCATTCTCATTTGTTTTGCAATGGAATCCAACTTGATCAATCTATCAGGAAACTAGTCAGCTATGAGATCGGAAATTCGTGAGTGCAGTGATGTCTAACACCGTCTTGCACAGACTAATAATCGCTTATCTTGTCTATGCCATGCAAAATGGGATTTCTTTGTCGTTCAAAAACTTTCATTTTCTGAGCATTAGGTTCTGTTCTTGCATTTTTGCAAACACATTAGCCAGCACAGTGCAGTTTCCTTAAATTCTTTGTACTTTCATGTAATCATCGTGCCGTTTATGCTGTGGTGATTGAAATTTTTTTACCATACTGTGATACAATGGAACTTCATGATAAGTCAGCGACATGAACACACGCTCAATTGAATATTTGCTCTTTTCAGAGCCTCAACGAATCCCCACACCTTTCTTACACATAAACCTTTCAGCGAATAATGCCGGAATCATTTTCAATAAACCAATTTTATAGCCTTATATGCCGTTTCAGAAATTTGCATATTCACTTGCGCTTTTATCTTCATTGAATGCATAATCGCCTAGGGAAGCATTCATGTTTAACGACTGTAATATGCCTCGAAATTTGGAATACAATTTGGATTTGGATTTTTTGGATTTTATTGGCACAAGAGCCATGGTGTTGACTATGCTGCGCCAAACTGTGTTTGTTTTATTATTAAAATATATAATTTCAGCTATAAAATGCAATGTAAAAACATTTTAAAAACATGAAGAACATTCAAATATGGTGATAAAAACCTATTGATTTCAAAAAAGCAAAAAGATTAGTATGTGGTGTTTTATCAAGCAAATCAGAGAGATTGGAGTTGTTAAAATGGTATAAGCGTTGATTACTAAAGTTTGGACATTCAGTGAGAATATGGTGAACAGTCATTATGCAATTGCATTGAGTGCAAATTGGTGCCTCTTCTCCAAAAAGTAGATGTCGGTGGGTGAATCTAGTATGACCTATGCGCAAACGGGTTAAGATTGTGTCCGCTTTTCTATTTGGAAGACATGGCCAAGGTTCAACTCGAGGTTTTACGCTATGAAGTTTGTTTTCTGTCAGCAGATTCCACTGTATCTGCCATTTTGAGAGATAAAGAAAAGTTACGTGTTTTTTCAAATCACTTACAGGGATATTGATATTTACTGTAGTAGTTGCTGATTTGGCGGCACTGTCCGCTCTCTCGTTGCCCACAATACCTACATGAGAAGGCACCCAACAGAGAAAAATTTTAAATCTACGAGAGGAAAGTCTACTGAATAGGTTTAGAATCTTATAAACTAATGGGTGATTTCTAGAATGAAGATGGTATGATTTTAAAGATTGTAAAACACTTAATGAATCGGTGTAAATTATATATTTATCTTGAGGACTGTCGTATATTTTTTCTAATGCAAATAGAACAGCAGTTATTTCCGCTGTGAAAACTGAACAGGAAGGATGGATTTTAAATGAAAAGACTACATTTGGGAAAATTACTGCGAATGAGACACTATCCGATGTTTTTGATCCATCCGTGTATATTGCAATATAATCTTTATATTGATGTCTATGTTCATAAAAAATTTGCCTATAAATAGAATCTGAGGTGTCAAATTTCGTAAACTCTTGAAATGGATTTAGGAATTGTATATTGGGATTTATCCATGGAGGAAAATTATTGTCCAGTTGGGGTGCTGCATGCAGATGAAGTAGATTTAGGTCCTTGAGAATGTTATGAATTCTAGTAAAATAAACAGGTGTAAAACATTTTCGTGCTTCCTGTATTCGAGTTAAGAATGGACGGAGTTTAAAACTATGAGAAGGATGTTGTGCATTTGATTCCATTCTGAAATAATAGTGTAGGGATAGCATTTGCCGTCTAAAGTCAAGGGAGGGCTCAAAGCAATCAACATATAGACTCTGAACTGGAGAGGTCCTAAAGGCTCCCGAACACAGTCTGAGAGCATTATGATGAACGGGTTCTAATTTCTGCAAAATTGTTTTTCTGGCTGACCCGTAAATAATACAACCATAATCCAACTTGGATAGAACGAGAGCTTTGTATATTTTAAGCATAGACGTTTTATCCGCTCCCCAAGTCGTAGTTGACAAAACTTTTAATATGTTTAGTGCTTTTTCACACCTTTTCCGCAATACTTTCACATGCGAGAGAAAAGTGAGTTTCTTATCAAAGATAATGCCCAGAAAATTAATTTCGTTTTTGAATGGTATAATTACTTTATTTAGTTTTATTTCAGGATCCGGGTGTAGATTTCTTTTTCGACAAAAGTGGACACCAGCAGTTTTTGAAGCTGAAATGGTAAAAATATTGGCATTGCACCATTGTGTAATATTATTCACTGCAGTCTGCAGTTGTCTCTCTATAAAACCCATGTGCATCCCAGTACAGGAGATGTACAGGTCGTCAACATATAAGTAGCCTTTAACAGAAGGGGGAAGCTGCTTTAAAATATTATTAATTTTTAAAATAAAAAGAGTGACACTCAAAATACTGCCTTGAGGTACACCCTCTTCTTGAATAAAATAGTCAGAGTATTCTGATTTTATCTTAACACGGAACTTCCTCAATCTTATAAAATTTTGAATAAAAATGGGTAAATTGCCCTTTAATCCAAGTTCATGTAAATCTTTTAAAATACCGAATCTCCAGGCCCGATCATACGCTTTTTCAATGTCGAAAAATATCGCAACCAAATGTTTCCGCTGTAAAAAAGCCAGACGAATATCAGTCTCCAATGCGAGTAGATTATCAAGAGTACTCCGAGCTTTCCTAAAACCACTTTGATGAGGGTGAAAAAAATTATTCGTCTCCAAATGGTAAATGAGTCTTCGATTAATCATTTTTTCCAAGAGTTTGCACATACAACTGGTTAAAGCTATTGGGCGGTAATTTTCTGGGTTTTTAGGATCTTTTCCAGGTTTTAAAATCGGAATTACTATTGCCTGCTGCCAGAGAATTGGGAAATATTGCTCATTCCAAATACGGTTATAGAATAATAGTACAGCTTTTTGGGATTCTACTGTCAAATTTTTAATCATAGAATAGTTAATTCTATCAGGTCCCGGTGATGAGTCCCGGACATTGGCAAGACATGACTGAAATTCGGAGAAAGTAAAATTACAGTTATATGGTAAATCAGCTCGAGAATAAAAATTGAGTTTTTGATTTTCGGCTTTTATTTTAGCATTTAAAATTGGAAGAGGGTAATTCTGGCTACTAGATGTTAGCGCCAGGGTTGAAGCAATAGAATTTGCTATGTCTTTAGGGGATGATAATGTTACTCCATTATGAATTAAAACAGAAATGTAGTTTGATGTAGAAGCACCCGAAGCTCTCCTTACTTTATTCCACATTTCATGGCTTGAAATTCTACAGCTGATACTGGACACAAATTTTTGCCATGAAAGTTTTCGTTTCCTGCGTTGTATTCTCCTCGAAATGGCCCTAGTCTTTTTAAAATAAATAAAGTTCGTCGTTGTTGGATGTCTTCGGAAGATACCCCATGCTTTCCGTTGTTCTTTATATGCGCGTTTGCATTCTTCGTCCCACCAAGGTTTGTTCTGCTTTTTTTGTTTACCAGAAGTTTTCGGGATTGAATTATTTGCTGCTTCAATTATAACATTAACTATGTAATTTAATGCATCATCTATGGTGGAGGATTGGATTCTATCTGGTTGAATATTAGCTAAAATGGTGAATTTTTGCCAATTTGCTGCATTTAGGATGTATTTGGATTCACAAGAATGATAATTTGGGTAGTACCTGCTGTCTGAGACGACAAGAGGGAAATGGTCACTACTATATAAGTCATTATCCACTCTTAAATTAAAAAATGGCAAGAGAGATGGAGAACAAATTGCTAAATCAACTGAATGAAAAGTTCTTGTAGGTAAATGAAAATGAGTCTTTTCATCCGAATTTAATAGGCATAAACTGTAGTCTGTAATTAGTTGCTCAATTTGCAAACCACGGGAATTGGAATCAAGACTGCCCCAAAAAGGACTATGGCCATTGAGGTCACCCAAAATTATGAATGGAGAAGGAAGTTGTGAAATGAGATTATTGAGTTCTGACTGAGAAACAACTTCAGCTGGAGGTAAATAAAGGCTGCAGACCGTAATCAAAGAATGCATCTGGATTTGAATAGCAACAGCCTGCAGATTTGTGTTCAGGTTGATGGGCATTGAGGGTATGTGGTTAGCTGCAAGGATAGCAACACCACCTGAAGCTCGATTATGAATACCATGTTTGGAGAAAATTTTATAATGTTGGATATAGTGTTTATCCGTCTTGAGGTAAGTTTCTTGGAGAGCAATACATGCGGGATTGTGTTTGTTTATAAGATCTTTGAGTTCTGACGATTTATTTAAAAAACCACGGCAGTTCCAGGAAATAAGAGTAGCCATGAAAAAAAGAACTGAAGGGGAAAAAAAGAAAAAGAAGAACCGCCAAAAAACTAGGAAGATAAAGATTTATCTTCAGCGTCACTAACGGACATATCATCATCAGATGGATGGACTTTAAGCAGGGAATCAGCATCATCGTTTATACTGTTAGTTTTGCTGTCTGCTTTATCAAGAGGAATTTTTAAAAAGTCTTCTCTAGTCAGGGGCCCGCTTCTAGAAGGACTAGAAACATCTTGTCCTCTCTTTGCGGCAAGAGCTCGCGCACGTTTAACTGATTGTTTATCTTTACGTTTTGGAGACAGATCACTATCTTTTCCGTGCTTTCTAGAATCACGAGCGTTTCTGACACGAGATTTAACTATGGAATCCTTCTCTGAGAATGAAGATGTTTTTGGAATAGATGAAATTTGTTGTGGCGTTATTTCCACATTTGAAGTCCTTTCAGGAGGCACTATTGCAGTATTTTGAGGATCACTATTGCTAACTGAGGTTGAGGTAGAAGGTCGCTGATGTAGTGGTGTAACAGGCTGGTTTAAAACTGTCTGAGAATTTGGAACAGATGATGAAGCTTTTTCGAATGCCTTCTTTATTTCGAGAAGAGCTAGCCAGTCACTTCGTTTAATGGTTATCATATCATTATTAGCGGCTTTGATCATTGTGTTCGCTGAAGGAGCGACAGTAGCAGTTGCATTATTTTGAGGATTTTGTCGATTTGCTTGCGCTGAAGGTATAATATTTGTTGTTAGGGCTTCCGAGAAGGAGAGACCTGGCTTGGGCATTCTATCCATTACAACTTTTCTAGCCTCGGGGAAAGATAAGTTTTTTGTAATCTTTATTGTTTGTATTTCTTTTTCTATTTTAAATTTTGGACACGTTCTAAAATAAGATGGATGTTCACCGCTGCAATTTGCACATTTTGGCGTTGTAGCAGAGCAATTATCGCTTTTATGGTCTGGAAGAGAGCATCGGGCACAAATTTCTGTGGTCCCTTTGCAAGCAGTTATTGTGTGTCCGAATTTCTGGCATCTGAAGCAACGAAGTGGATTTGGAATAAATGGCTTAACTGGACAAACTATGTAGGCTATTTGCACAGTTTTTGGTAGAACTGGGGTGTCAAAAGTTAAAATAAGATGTTTGGTTGGAATCTTTTGGTTATTTTTCTTGATTTTTATTCTTTGAACGTCAATTACTTTTTGTTCTTTTAAGTTTTCTAAAATATCTGCTTCAAGATCTCTCTGAAACTCTTTCTCTGAGATTACACCTTTTGATTGATTAAGTGAACGGTGTGCTGTGACAGTTACGGATATTTCTCCAATTTTTTTCAATTTCATTATGTTTTGTGACTGCTGTTTGTTTTTTATTTCAATTAATAGATTTCCATTGTTTAATTTTTTGATAGTTTTCACTTCACCTACAGTTCCAATAATTGCTTTATGAATCAAAAGTGGCGATACTAGTTTCAATGAATTTTGTTCAGATGAAATAACAAAAAATTTAAAATAAGCATTACAATCAATGTTTACATTATGAGCCATGCGACATTTGAGGAGATTCAGGCCCGACGGCACCGCCCACCACGGAGCCCTACACGGGATGGTAGTTACCGGCTTTGGTGATTACCAACCTCGGCACTTGCCATGATGCTAGCCAGAACCTATACGCTGAGAGTCACCCCCGGGGACAGTGACCACCCTTAACGCCAAGCCCAAGGAGTGACCCCTTCGCTTGATCCCCTTGAGCAGCCCAGTCAAATGTCTGGGATATCAGCCGATTTGCACACCGGAGACCGAAATGTGCCACCCGTCTGATGGGTCGCCACGCACGGCAAACACGTGGGGTTTTTGACTGTCCATGAGAAGCAAGAAGCAAACAGAGCGGCTACAGCTTCTCATGGAGAGCTCCCTCGCTTACCGTCGAGGGATGGAAAAATGAAGAGAGAAAAAAGGGAGGAGAGAGCGGGGAGAGTAAGAAGAGAAAAAAAAAAATAGGGGGGAAGGGGGAAAAAAGAATGAAAGAATGAAAGATCCCTGGGTACCTCGGGATTGGGGCACCCGTACCCACCTAAAGGAGGTGGGCCCCTGAGGGGTTGGAATACAAACTGTCGGTTTCATAATTAATATTTTCGTGTTATTAGACTATGACTCTATATTCGGATATCCCCCATGTTATATAACAAAATACTTGTCTTAACATGTTCTAACCGGATCTGTAAAAATTAGATATAAATTAAAATAGGGGTCACCCTATATTATAATAGTTATAACAGATTAAGAAAGAAAGCGATAATTAGTTGTTCCACCGCCACTTTGTAATCAAATTCTTCATAGTTGGATAACATAGTTTAAGAGCCCCCTGATAGGCACTATTAATTTATGGGTTGTGATTAAATAAGGAATTATTGATGAATTTTGGTGAACCATATTTCCAAACTTTGCCATGATATGGGTTAAAATGTTCATCTATCTTCACATAAGAAATGTTTCTTCTAAAATTATATTTAGAAGAATTAAAGTTCATTTTTGAACCATAAAAACTTTTTCGGTTTAAACACGTACTTTTCATGTCTGAAAATTTGAACTCATTCAGAATGAAAAGAGGCGCTACAGATTCTGTAATTACAGCAATGTTAAAAAATCTGGAAAATCTTCATTTATACGTTTGGACTAATACTCTCTAAATAAAGGAAGATAATTTTTCCACTATGCACTACTTCTTTAATCTCATGAACATTTATCGTTTGCGAATATAATTTACTAGCCGCCTTTGGCGACCAGCTGGTTCGCCATGAGTAATGTGTTCTAAAATTTTCAATTAAATCACATATTCATTAGCCTTGAAGTCATTCCAGGCATTGATTGGCCTGAAATTAATATTTTCTTTAAGATGATGGACGGAAAGTTCTAAAAGAACTCGTTTTCCTAATAATATTCTTTAATTTTATAAATCAGTCAGTTTTAATTATCGATTATGCTTCCAAAATATTAAAAATGTTTTTTTCGGTGATGTTACCAAAATATTAAATATGTTTTTTTAAAGAAAGTGAAATAGGGAAAAAATATTGAATTAATGATACAGATATTGCAAACGATAATAGAAATATGCCATTAGGTCGGAATTTCAATGGATATCCTGTCTAAATTCAATCAGGTTTACCGTAAATAAAGAAGATTTATTGAATTAATGATGTAGATATTGCAAACGATCATAGAATCCTTTGTCTTGCATTTATTTTTTTTTGAAAATATCACTATTCATATTTATGTTATTTTATCCAGTCCCGAGCTGAAAGTTGTATTTCTTTAGATTTGATTTGCGATGATAGTTTTTTTTTAAATCTGAACTTCCGTCATTCTTTTATTTTATTTTATCCGGTCACGTGCTTTAAAAACATGTTTAAAATATTTCTTTAAAAATTCTTTAAAAATAGAAGCTTAAGTTGCACATTAAAACACTGATACCAATAGAAAGCTAATTTTTTAATTGATGTAAAAATCATGTTTGTGAGATAATATTTTCGGAAGTTATAGCGGGAAAACTTCGAAATTTCGCTTAATTTTTAATTAATTCAAATTCTAATTAAAAATTCGAAAAAAAGGGCTCCGAGGTGCACATTCCCGACCAAGGTATACATGTACCAAATTTGGTAGCTCTGGGTAGAACGGTCTCGCCTAACACACACATTGAGCTTTATTATAAGTATAGAAGATATAGATATAGCTAAATAAATAAATTTATTCAATTACATCCTGAAATAAAGAGTACATTGATGGCATATATACAAAAATAAAAAGTGAAAATAAATGAAATATTTCAAAAGAGAATGTAGTATCTTTAAATACTACTGGCCTTTTGAAAAGAAAAAAATAATTCTTACTTCTGTCATCATTATTTGTCCTTATATTGAAATATAATTTATTTAATTATTTAATCTTGTAGAATTTCTCTATATACAATGTTCTTAGTTTTTCCTTGTGGTGCAAGGATGTACAGATTTTTACTATCACCGACTCTCGAGCAGCCAACATATAACTGTCCGTGTGAAAAGCAAGGTTTTTGTAAAGCTAAGCCAACTACTTTTAAAGTTTGGTCTTGAGATTTGTTAATGCTCATACCAAAACTCAGTTTAACTGGAAATTGAATTCTTTTAAACTGGAATGGGACATCTGATGGTATATGAGGAATCCGTGGGATGAAGATATCCTTGCCTGCTGATTGGCCTGTAGATATGGTTGCTTCAATAACGTTCGGCATCAATTTCTTCACAATTAGTCTTGTTCCATTACAGAGAGTGGGAGGATCTAGATTTCTCAAAAGCATTATAGGTGCACCAATCTTTAACTCTAATTTATGTGTTGGTAAACCGGATGGTTCAAGTGAATTCAGAAATTCTGGTGGATAATTAACTACCTGATTTGTTTCAATTACGGTGTCAAAAGATTTATACATTTTAATGTCACCTGGTAATTTCCTTAACAAATGGTAATTTATTGCTTTAACTCCCTCATTTGTTGGAGAGAGAATAGCTCTTTCACATAGCCAGTAAATATCACAAAAATTACTTTCGATATTTGGAAATACTCTATCTTGAAGATCCTCCATTGTTTCTACAATGTTACCAATATTTTTCAAAGATATCAATCCTTCATTATCAACTGTCATAGTTCCATTACCGAGATGAAGAAGGTCCTGAGCGAATTGCTCGGTGGAAATGTCACCTGTAAGAAGAACTCTCATGTTCGTTTTCAATCCAAATCTTTGAACACTTTTCCAAAGATAAGATGCTTTTATAGATGCATTCATTTCATCGGCTTTTGTGCCTCGTGGAACAACAGGCAAAGTTTGGCGAAAATCACCAGATAAAACCAAAGTTACACCACCCATGCACTTGTTATTCTGAAAAATATCCTGCATAGTTGTATTAAGAGACTCCAATGCTAGCTTATGTGCCATTGTACATTCATCCCATACAATTAATTTACACTTCTTAAGCAATTTTGCTCTATCTGAGTTTCTTGAGATGTTGCAAATTGGATTTTCAACAAACGATATATTTATTGGCAATTTGAAGACTGAATGAGCTGTTCTTCCACCCGTCAAGAGAGTTGCAGCAATGCCGGAAGAAGCTACTGCAAGAGCAATTAGATTGTTTTGTCTAATTTTTGCTAATAAAAGATTAATCAGATACGTTTTACCTGTTCCACCTGGAGAATCCAAAAAGAATATACCACCAGTTTCAATAAAAACTGCTGATGCAATTTTTTCAAAAGCAAGTCTTTGATCTTCAGTCATATTAGGTTCATTTGTTTCAACATATGATGTTAGTTGAGGAATATCGTAACATGTCTCTCTTACTATTTCATAATTTAAACTGTTATTGATATCCCGATGTACCTCTGGAAATCCAAACGCTTTTAAATCTATTCCTCCTAATGTTTTAATTTTATCTTCAAGAGCAAGTAAAGATTTATTAAATATTTCATCATTGTAATCTAAATCCGTATTATTAATTGTGACTCTAGTTTTATGCAAAATATCTTCTGACATATTTTCTCTATGTAAGTTCCATAATTCTACAGGATTTGATACGCAGCAAGTTTGAAGAATAACTGCATATAGATCTCGCAACATTTGCCCTGAATGCGTTATTGCTGCTTCATCTAACGTACTTTTCCAGTGAGAATCATCTTCAAGAAGTCCTCTCAGTTTGCAAGCCTGTTTGTAAGTTTCACAAACAATTCCATTAAATGTTTTCAAATCAGAAAAGGATGCTGGGCCTATAACCTCATGAAGTAATAATAGTAGATGGAAACATTCCGAATTACTTGGATGAATGGTATAGACTCGACCAAGAGCATCACTTGATTTAATTCCTGGATGATCAGGTACAGCCTGCCCAGATTTCCTAGGAATCCATTTCTTGTTGCTTTTATTCCAAGTATAATATTTAGGAATTTGATGGTACAATAAAGATCGAGCAAATTCATCTCTTTGACAAAAAGAGAAAAAAGCAGTTAAAGTAGTTTCGGGTGGAACTTTTACTCGTTCTAAAACATTTTCTTCTGTGAAGTAAACTCTTTGGCCATTTTCAAGATGAACACTTAAATGAACAACAGTGGGATGCCTTTCGTGAATAGGAAAACCTAATATTCTCCAAACTGCTTCATTGCTGCTGAGATATCTTCCTACTTCGTAAGTTTGAATTTCGTCCTGCTGAATGTCATTATTTTTTAAATTAAATATAGCCATGTCAGAACCTTTGTTTATGTATTTACACACATATTTAATAGATTTTATAGAGCTGCAGTATTCGACGTTGATATGTGCATCGAATGCTCTTGATAACAATGGACAAAAAGGAACAATCCATCTATTATCTATCGCTATCTCAGAGCCACGAACTTTCTTTATTGTTACTTGCCCTCCATCTTCAGGTTTCCGTCTGCGATAAAGTGGATATCCGTCATGACTTGTCTGTGTTTCTTTCAAAAAATCTCTTGGATACATTTTTGTGCATTTTCCATCTTTCATGCAAGGTGACAGAGGATTGATGTTCCCACAGGGTCCATGTATCATCTGTGTCTTAATAACGTTGTATAATATTGGATCAATTTCAGGATTTGGTAATTCGGCAGTAATTAAGGCATCAATATTATGAGCATAAAATTTTTCTTTAAACCACAGAAGAATATGTGCATGTGGAAGCCCACGTTTCTGCCACTCAATTGTATAAATAAAGGATCTTATTTCTCCAAATATTTTGCCTTTTTTTATAAGATTAATGAGCGATTTCAGCTTCAAATAGAATACGCGGCAGATTATATCATGTCTATCATGACTTTTTTGTCTTAATAATAACTCTTCTGTAATCTCCCTCCACTGTGGATTGCATGTGAAAGTAATAAATAAATGAGGGCTTCCGTAATTTCTAACGTATGTCATGGCATCTTGAGTTCTTTCGTGCATGTATCGGGAGCTGCCAGTAAAAGTGGATGGTAAAATTGGTGGTTTTCCAATTTGTTTTATATTATCATCTTTATTTATAGCATCTCTCAAATGGATATAATCTTCAACACGGAGTTTCTTTTGATTCAAGCGAATAAATCGTAATCGTTCGGTTTCTATTTTAGCATACATATCTACAACAAATTGCTGGAAAAGTTCTTTGCATCTTAAAATTGTGTTGAAATTTGATGCACGAAACATAATCCGAAATGCATAAAAATCCATTGCTGAAATTTTTTTTGGAGTTATTTCACCAGCAAGATTGGTTTGTCGCAATTCAAAGTTATATCCATCCTCACCTTGCCAAAACATTAATGGATATTGTAATGTATCTTATGCGCGATGAGTTTCCGCTATCTTTTTTATTTCACTACTCCTCAGCTGTAACGAAATATCGCGACTGCCATGCATATTGCCAGCTAAGATAATCGCAACTTCGGATATTGTGGGAGAATTAAATTTTCTTTCATGTTCGCCGGAGGGTACTTTATCTGCATGAATGACAATTTGCATTTCAGGTGTGATTTTTTCCATTGCGCATTTTAAACTTCGAACATAACTATTATGCTGATGAAGAATTTCTTGTAGTTGCGACACTATTTCAGATTTTATGCTTCTCACATTCCTGCAACGCTGTTCAACCTGTTGTGCTTTGTCAGCAACGAAATAAACTTGTAGAAATTTTGGCTCCTCATTCGGATGTGGCTGCAAACTACCTATTCTATGGTATACTTGTCCTTGAACTTTAAATGTTGGCATAAAACCTTGCTCTCTAATTTCTCTACTCGAACCGAATGAAGTCATTTGAAAACATGAGTTATATTTTCTGATGTTACTTTGAAAATTAATAGCGTCAGGAGAGTCGGTTGAGAGAAGCGTGAGGAGTGGTTCTGGAGGTGTTTGTGACAAAGGAAGTTGGATTTTACCATTATTACAGCACATGCTACTGGATTCGCCTTTCCATTTAAGAGCCTTACAGTAACTGCATTCAATAATCATTCGACCAATTTCTACTGTAGGATCACATTCATAAGCAATGTTGGGATCATACGCTAATGCAGAATTTTCTTTTTGTCTCCATATTGCATTTCTTGTGTTTGACATCCTCATCGCGTTATTTAATTGCCTTATTTGGCGATTATCAATAGTTTCCGATTTTCTTAAAATGGACATCTTTTGATTATTAGATACTTGTCTATTGCGTCTTTCCTCGTCCGTTTCAGATGCTCTTAAAGTGGACATCCTTTGGTTGTTAGATATTTGTCTATTGCGTCTTTCCTCATCCGTTTCAGATGCTCAAGCTGACATCCTTTGGCTGTTAGATACTTGTCTATTGCGTCTTTCCTCATATGTTTTAGATGCTCTTGAAGCTGACATCCTTTGGCTGTTAGATACTTGTCTATTGCGTCTTTTCTCGTCCGTTTCGGATGCCCTTAAAGTAGACATACTTTGGCTGTTAGATACTTGTCTATTGCGTCTTTTCTCGTCCGTTTCAGATGCCCTTAAAGTAGACATTCTTCTCTTATTAAACAATTGTCTGTGACGTCTTTCAATATTTGTCTCAGATGCTCTTGCGGTAGCCATCCGTTGTCTGTTAGACATTTGCTGTTGTTGATGAAACTCTTCATTTTCGTTTTCCCGAGAAGAAGCGATTCTTTTCCTTTCTCTGTTTTGAATTGATCTTGAACATTTCTTTTTTCTTGGGGGAGACATATTTTATATAAAAAATATTTTTTTTTCTTTAAAATCAGTACAAAATTTAAGAAATAGTTAAAGTTAAAAGATTCAATTATTAGAAGTTAAAGAGTCGGTAACTTTATTCAGAAAAACCCGTTGAGTTTAATGCTCTAATAATTTATCGGTTATGCTTCCAAAATATTAAAAATGTTTTTTTCGTTGATGTTGCCAAAATATTAAATACGTTTTTTAAAAGAAAGCGGAAAAGGGAAAAAATTATTGAATAAATGATTTAGATGTTGCAAACGATTATAGAAACCTTAGCTTTGCATTTATTTTTTTAGAAACTATTACATTTTATAATGAAAAAATATTGAAATAATGATACAGATATTGCAAACGATAATAGAAATATTTTCTTTACATTTATTTTTTTAGGAAATATCATATTTTATATTTATTTTATTTTATCCAGTTACGTAGTAAATATTTAATTTGCGATGATACTTTTTTTAAATTTGAATTTCCGGCATTGCTGAATTAATTATTTAGATATTGATACAGATATTGCAAACGATAATAGAAACCTTTTCTTTGCATTTATTTTGTTAGGAAATATCACATTTTATATTTATTTTATTTTATACAGTCACGTGGTAAAAGATGCATTTATTTAGATTTGATTTACGATGATATTTTTTTTTATTTGAACTTCAGTCATTGTTTTGTTTCATTTTATCCAGTCACGTGCTAAAAAAACATGATTAGAATATTTCTTTAAAAATTCTTTAAAAATAGAAGCTTAAGTTATATATTAAAACTCTGATACCATCAGAAAGCTAATTTTTTTATCTTTAAATTGATGTAAAAATCATGTTTGTGCGATAATATTTTCGGAAGTTATAACGGAAAAACGTCAAAATTTCGCTTAAATTTTAATTAATTCAAATTCTAATAAAAAATTCGAAAAAAGGGCTCCGAGGTGCACATTCCCAACCTCCAAGGTATACATGTACCAAATTTTGTAGTTGTAGGTCCAACGGTCTGGCCTGTAGAGTGCCAACACACACACACACACACATTGAGCTTTATTATAAGTATAGATTACTCTTCAAGTGAAAATCAAACTGATATTCCTACATTTCACATTTTGAAGAATTAAAATAATTTTTCATAAAGACTTAATTTTATATGCATTGTCAAATATTAAAGTCAGAAACGCCATGCGAGCACAACAGCAAAATGGTCACTCAGGTTGTCCTTGTCTGTAACAATAAAGAATTTCTATGATAAACTACAATATTTTCATTGCGCTGTTGAATTTTCCAAATTGATATTAAATTTTTACCTTTAAAAATATTACATTCCTAACTGAATTCCTGTGGTGACAAATGAAAAGCCATTTCAGACAGATGTGCGTTGATTTTTGCTGCAATTTCATTTGAATATAGCAAGATCAAATTGTGCTGAATTTTATGATAATGTTTGAATTTAAGATTAAAAAAAATAAATTGCTTGCGAGAAATTTTTTTTGTTTAAATTTCAGCAGTATATTACATTGCTGTCATGAAATTCAAAATTTATGCATTGTTTCATTAAATATTTAATTGTATAATTTTCTTTCATTGCTAAAATCTCACGAAGAAGGATTATGTTTAATCTCAGAGTAGTTTGAAAGATGAATAAAAAATAAGGTACAATGCTACAAAAGTTAGAAAGATGAATTGGAAAATTCTGTTTCAAATGGTACCATAATACTAGACAACTTTTTCTCTTTTATATGCGCATATGAACAATAATCAGACTTTGTATACGAAATTTAAAATCTACACAATTATTATTTCTAATACAAATTGATGCTCAAAATAAAGTTGCATCTGGATTCATAGAGCATAACGCTACGAAAAAAGTTTAATAATAAATAAATAAAATTAATATTTCAAACAAGTGAACTGGTTACACATTATTTTAAGATTATGTAAATAACATCAGTTAGATTCCAAACATTCCTAACTAAACACAAGTGCTGGTGAAAGTGAATGATCTCACCTTTTATCCAGATTGAAACATTATATTTTGCTTTTACTATATGATATGCATTTCGTTTTTAAATTTAAAAAAAAATAAGATTTAAGGTATCCAACAACATTGAAAGGAAACTTTTTGAAAAATTCGATTTCTTAAAAACTGCTTTTGGTTTGGTTTTTAGATGTATTATCAATTATAAACACTAGAAATACAAAAACATTATTTGAAAATATAATATATTTTGAAAAATAGGAAAATTTGTAGTAAATTTTAATGAAATTTTACTAAAAGGGTCAACACTCTTCACAAAATTGCAATGCAACAAACCTATTTTTCTTTGTACACGAGTAATAGAATTCAATGAACCAAAATCTAAGAAAAAGTTTGAGATGCAAAGAAGTTACGGGTAAAAATATACGTATATATGCATTTTTTCCATAAATTCCCAGCTTTATTTTTCTAAAAACACCTATAAATGAAAAAGTATTTCACCAATAATAAAACTTTTAGTTCATTTCATTGCCCATATTATTTAAAACACACGCTGAAATTTTTATGTAAATACCTCTATTAGTTTTTGAGGTCTCATGTTAATGGTGGATAATTTTTATGAAAATTAAAATTGAAGTTAAAGAAAATTTTAGCTGAAAAATAATTTTATAAAAACAAATTCCTCTGTATAATAGGTTAGACCTTACTTTTCTAAGGAAAAAAACGTGTTTGAAAGAAAAAGGTCTGAATTACAAGAAATAAAGCTTTTTTTAAAAAATTACCAATGTGGTCGAATACCGCTGTTTTTAACGTAGTCGGATACCTTAAATAGCATATATATAAATTCACAATTAAATAATGTGAAAACTTACATACGTTTAGATGGATAAAAAATGTTTGGTCACATTTCTCAGAAATCCAGGTTTGAAACGTATTAATAATACGCATATGATGAAGTCTATAAAAGAGTGATATTCATTGTGTCGAGTTTAAAAAGAATCTTGGATATCTAACATACGAAAGGCATTTACAAAGATGCTCTTTTACATGTAAATATTTTATTATTTTCTCGGTCTTTTGTACAAATTTCGTAATATTTATATGTGTATATATATAAAGTTTCCCCATATGCCTGTCAAAGAGGATATATGACTTGCAAACTCTAGGAGGGTAAATAAATATGGATCCTTGCGAAATAACTTTTGAAATTTAAATGAGTATTTATAATGTTGTTTTTTTAAATTCTAACACAAAATATATTTTCTTTTTTTTTTAATCTCTTCTATTTTAAATAAATCTTGAATTATGAAATAGGTCTGTAAAGTACCGAGCAGAACGAAGAGTTTAAAAATTGTAAATGAAGAGAATTCTAAAAAAGATATTTTGCGATATACACTTATCAAGTTTAAAAGCATTCATTTGCGTGCAAATCTTCAATTTTATACATTTTTTAAAACAAAATAATGACATGCTTATTTTTTTTTTCAAAAAAATCTGAAGATGGAAACAAAATTGCCAAAGCATATTGTATTGACTGCCGTAATCAAAGCATCCTAGAAATTTAATCCCAGTTATAATATACTTCTAAAATTTTACAGTATCCACTAAGGTCAAATTATTAAAAAGACATTTCTCTTGATGGTATGTAAAAAAAATTCACCTTTTGTGTTTTGTTGCTCGCATATTTTCGAAAAAAAAAGTTTATTATCATTTTGAATGCCTCATTAAAAAGAGTTTTACAAGATGTTCATCATTTTTTTGGGGTTTTCCATTTTATTCGTTAAAATATTTCATAGATTATTTTGCGCAATTATTTTATAAAATCATTAATTTTCATAAAATTCTCTGCAAATTGTTGCGTAGGAAATTCGAAGAAACATATTGAAATTCATAAATTGACTCCTGAATAAAGTCACAAAATGTTAAGGCATTCTCCTGCCGCCGTAAATTTACATATTTTTAAAAATTTTAGAGTTTTCCGACTCTAAGAAGGCAAATCTAAAAAAATTAAAAATATTTTACTACATGCAAATTTTTTTATAAAACATCTTTATTTCTTTTTAATTGGATTCAATGTATTCTTAATGAGCTATATGACTAAGCAGAAGTTTAAAATTATATACAAATTTAAAAGTTTCTCTTGTACTTTATTTAAAAATTATTTGAGGCTAATATCTCATAGATTAAAAACTTTATGATACAAGCATCTACTTCTTGGGAAAAGAAATCTTTTTTATTTTAAGAAGACTTCGCTGCATGTTTCCTTCAATGGGATTTAAATAAAAACATCCAAATTTATAGAAATTTATCAGAAAATTTGTAAAAAGAAAGCTAAAGAATAGAAAATGAAGTATCGAGATTTGGGCTAGCGTAAAACGGATTCAGCAAATATTGTTATAGATGCCGTTCCTTTGTCAGTTGATGAAATGATCAGTTCTTTAGTAGAAAACAGCAACGTCGTTTATTGAACATGAAGAATACATATATCCGATATAAACGCAGACAACACAAAATAGCTCACTTCAACAAATAGTAGGCCGCAGTAAGTAATCGGCAGCATTAACAACCGCAGCACAATAAGCGTACAGACAGAATATAACAGAAGATAATCTATGTAGCTTCAATTCACGGTCTTTCCAAACATCTGTAATTCTTCAGTGTCTCCACGATTTAGCTGTAACTAACTACCGATACAATACTACACGAATGTCTATTCAACACAGGACTCGATGCTGCTTCCACAATAATAAACAGAACTCAGCACTCAGCTCAGTTCAGCAATCGCTTCAGATCCACAGAAGGCTTATTCTTCACTAGACTTTTCCAGCGCTTCGTTATACACACGACGATTCGATTCGTGACATTTCATGACTGCTACTGACTACAAAACGAAACTGCCGGTATTTTATAGTTCCCGGGAGGTGAGCATAGACGGTTCTGAACCAACCAGATGTATCTCGGTTACTATAGATCTCAAATGCTAAAATATTGGAAATTTCCTGGAATATATATTTTGTCTCCTATTAGACGCCAAGATTTGAGATAACGGACAAGTCCCTCGATCAACATTCAACAGAGATAATCGTAAAATGGTATTTCCAATGATTGAACAGACCATATTTGTAAGCAACATTACAGGTTTGTAACAATATAAGATCTTGTAGTTTTTAAAATTATAAACATGTTTAATATAAATGCTAATTTATTTAAGAGCTGTTATTATTCTATAATATATAATGTTACTTTTTAAATATCATTATGAAATAGTCCACAGTACTTTAAGGATATTAAATAAGTGTGAATAATTTAAAAAATATTCGTCACAAATTTAATTGCTTTAGCTCCTTCTGAATAAACATTTATATAATCTGAGGGAGCTAAAAACACGAAAAAATAATAAATTATAAAAAAAATCTAGGAAAAATACTTTTGTTTTTAAAACACTGTAATAAGCATTAATGTGACTTAAAATAAGCATTTTATATTTACAGAAAATATTAGAAAACATTGTGTAAAATGTATCGAAATAACTATAGTAATCCTTTTAAACAAAAAGTTTTTATAGGAAAGAAACTGCATTGGTGAGATAATAAATCGGGGTTCTTTTTAAAAATCAAAATGCATCTTGTTACGTTACTATCACTTCGTTTAATGGAATAATTCATGAGGACCACGCCCATTTCTTTCCACTTTTCACACCTGATAGGAGCGAGGAACTTATCTTTAAAGTTACCCGAAGGTGTGGTCACTGAGTATCAAATGCATCTACCATCTGAAGAAGCCATTGATATCACGATGATGAACACTTTTGGCTTAACATATACACCAAAAAACGAATATAATCAACTGATTTGTTATTTTGGAAAACAGAAGGTGAAAAATCGATTAAACGTTAGGAAAAGCATAAGGATGTGCCGATTTATATTTGCAAGAAAGTAGTTTCTAACAACAATGTTCAAATTTTGTTTCAGAAATCATTGAAATTTTTCATTGTTCACTCAATTTTTTTTTCGAATCTACCAAAGCATCCAGATTATATTAAAAACCAATCGTCGTGAGGACTCCAAAGTGGTGTCTAGGATTGATTTTTAATATTTATCATTAGCTTCAGATTACTCCTATGGCATCGGAGCAGAGGCAATTCCTATTTAGGCCATTACTTGACCACTCAAAGAAAGAGAGTACCGACTCTCATATATAGAGAGTTTCTTATTCCCATATATAGACTATTCATCATTGCATGAACTATTCTTGTTATGCGATAAATGAAGCAAATCCTTCCATTTGTGCAGAAGGAGCCAAAATTTATAAAAAGAAATAAACGTGTTTGAAAAATATTCGATATCAACTATACAGATTCTCACAAATGAAAAAAAACGGGGAAGAGTTTCGAGACATGAATTGAATTTTAAAGATATGAATGGAATTTTACTTTCATTCTTTCATGTTTGAAGAAATAAATGAAATAAATAAAATTTTAATAATATTAAAAGTCATATATTCTGTTTTAGCCTGCAGAAAAAAAAATAGAGAGATAAAGAAATCCAATGTGAATCAATATACAACAAATTCATTATTCAGCTGTTAGGCGAAAAGTTATTAAGAATGATAAAATGTTAAATATGTCTCTCAACTGTTAACCAGACGTATTATGGAATGAAGAGATCCCCAATCAATCTCTGGCTTGTTGTTACAAGTATTGGCTCATAAAATACGTATAGTTGAAACAAAATAATAAAAAAATTCCATGGAAGTTGGTTAAAATATTATTCTTTGAACAAATGAAAAATTCTATTACACTTAAAGGTGAAAGTCCGTTGAAGAAATAACATTCCTCATAATGCTAACGGAGAAATTGTAGGTTTTTCAAACATAATGATAATACCTAAAAGTTCAATATTTAGAATTTTCAGAATAATTTTTATCATTATTTAAAGATATAAAAATGAATTTGAAATCTAATCCAGCATGTAATGAAATAAAAGAAAATGCTTTATTTATTTATATGTGTTTATACATATATGTTTTTATATATGTTTATACATATAATGTTTATGAATTATCTTGTATTTAATCAATAAAATGCTGATTTTTAATACATTATTGATTGAACGTGTTTCATTAAATTGCATAGACATAATAAGACAAACAGAAAAGAATGTCAGATATTTCAGCAGTTTCTTAAAGATTGTAAAAAAAATTAAAACATGGAAGAATGCCTCGCGTTAATAAATTATAAAACCATAAGGATAAATAATTAAGCGAAAACACTTAAATTCCATTAATTATTATACATGGAATGCAATATTAAGAATTTATAGAATCGTAAACATACGAGGAAAATATGTTTATTGAATAAACTTAAAAATTAAGCACAGAAATTGAGCAGTAATTACTTGTTCGAAAACATTTCGGACATCAATTGGTTTCAAAACAATAAATTTTCATATTTTAGATCCTTATTTGAGTTTCTCGTGAAGTCGCGTAAACAATCATTTTATGACTTGCACGTGTGTTTTGACTGCAGCCTAAATCTTTTCAACATAAACGGAATTTCAACGTAAACAGAATTAAATTAAATCAATAAAACGTTCACTAATAAACAGCTGGACATTTATTTGCACTCAGTAGTAAGTAAGTATGAATATCATAGTAAATCCAAAGTTTTGAACACCTTTTATAAAATCGTAAGCACTTAAAAATTAAGCTACATTAATTAAATTAAAAAAATAATTACAACTAGAAATTAAACACTTTATTTGAAATCAATAAACTAAACATATATGTTTATAATTCATAGAAGAATAAATGTCATTTGCTTTACTCTACAAAAGCGTAAAACGATGAGAATTCATTATCCTTATTCATAATTACTATGCATTTTTTTTGGAAATTATTTGTTTAGACATTAATATTATTTATAATTTAAGGGTTTTGAGGATCAACCTTTCCACATGAATTTTTTTTTACTTCTTTAAGGTTTACTGGCATATGAATTTTTTTTTTTAAATTTTAGCAGTTAGTAGATATTAGTAATATATTATTCATAGTTTAACAAATGAAATTGTATTTCGTTTGTTCCACTACTTTGTTCATCTAATTATGAATAAACTGTTATTCCTGTGATTTGAACATTCACTTAAAATCAAAATAATATATTTGTTTACCCCAAATCTCGTTAGTTGTGATTTCTGACTATTCAAAAAGAATAGATTCCTTTCTTTTCCCAAAAAAATAGAAATATGTTACTCCATTGTTATCCCATATTTTCCACGTCGTCCTGTATTATAAAGATATCGCAATAACACTACCTATTTTTGCTTTCATTCAGTTTTATTTTTAATATACAGTATTCAAAAAAAATCCCTAAAAATCAAATATTATATTATGTTATCTTGATCAGGATTATTTCAAACTTTATAATACTGTCAATTTCAAAATAATTGAAGAAATTAAGTTATATTTCACATTTTGTATTTATATTTAATATTTTGGATTATCTTGGATTCCTTCATCCCACATAACAACCATCATCAAAATTCTGTAAATATATTTGCTCTATAAGTTCTTCTGCTACAACGGATTTCTAACGTATTATTTCTATATTTCTTTCATGTAAATAAGAAGAACTCTAGAATACAAAACAGTAAAACCTGAATTACGAAACCATTTTCTTTAAGAAAATAAAAATAATTTTTGCACTATAAGAATAAGAAATGTTTACGTAAGAAATGTTTGCCAAAAGTTATTAAATTTTCTTAAAGAAAAAAAAAATTATCAGTTTCTTTTTCTTCTGATTAGCATATAAGTTACAATGTAATGAATGGAAATTTTATTATTAATAATAGTCTACAGATGAATTTTTTCATAATTAATTTTTTTTTCTTATTATACATCATTATCTCTTCTTGTTTAAATAACACATACGATCTTCTCTCTTTTTTCTCAAATTGTATTGACACGATCCCATTTGTAATACTAAAATTTTTATTTTCCGATTCTATATAAAAATAATTTAAGAAAAATGTAAAAAATATTATCAATCAATTTCCATACATGATATTGTGAATAAATCGAAAAATAAACAAATAACATTATTTAAAAATAAAAAATGCATTCCTATAATACTAATAACATTTTTATGAGAAGGAAACATTGAATTTAATTTAGATGAAATAAATATTAGCGATGCAGTAAAAATCTTTAGCTTTTTCATCGTCAACGAGATTGCTGGTTTATAAATTTTAAAAAAGTGTCGACAACATATAAAAAAAAGAATATATTCATTATACATTCAGGAGTGTGGAATTTTTAAATGCTTTAACGTTTATTTCTTTATTATTCTTTTTATTTTTTATACTTTTAATATGATCTGGCTTCTGTTTTTGACTGCATTTCTTGTTTCTTTTTCTTTATTTATTTCATATCATAATCCAAAGTTGTTAAGTAACAAATGATGCGCGTTACAAATGTCTTTTAAATTCTGCATTAAGATAAGACTACGTTCGAAGGAAAGAATTTGAAAAATTGGATTTTTTAAAAACTGCTTAAAACAATTGTTTTTAGATGTATTGTCAATTATAAAACAAAATACAAGGAATACAACAAAATTATTTGAAAATATATTTTCAAATAATTGTAGTAAAGTTTGTAGTAAAAATTGGAAAATTTGTAGTAAAATTTAAGAAACTTTAACCAAAACAGTTAACACTCTACACAAAAAATGTAATCCAGTAATCCTATTTTTCTTTGCACTCAAATTATAGAATATAATGATGAATCAAATGAACCAAAATCCAAGAATTATTTTGAAATGCAAAGAAGTTATGGATAAAAATATGTATATGTATGCATTTTTTCCACAAATTTACAACTTAATTTTTCTAAAAACACCTATAAATGAAAAAGTATTTCATCGAAAATAAAACTTTTCGTTCATTTCACTGCCCATATTATTAAAAACACACGCTGAAATTTTTATGTAAATACCTCTATTAGTACCTCTAGGAGATACCATGTTAATGGTGGAGAATTTTTATGAAAATTAAAATTTTGAAAAAATGGAAGTTGAAGACAAATTTTATCTGAAAAAATATATGACTTTGGATGATAGGCCTGGCCTTCCTTTCCTTAGAAAATATAAATTGTTTCGGAAAGTGAAAGGTGTGAATTACAAGAAATAATATATATATTTTTAATTCGTCAATGTAGTTGATAATTAGTGTTTTTAATGTAGTCGGATACCTTAACATTAAACATTACATTAAGATAACACTAAGAAAATTTAACAAAAAATCATTACTCATTTTAAAAAAAATCCTAGCAATTAATACTTATTTACAAACTTTAAGTTACATTTGCAATCACCCATAGATGAATTATAAACCGGAATAAAAAAGCATATTACAAAGAATTATGAAAGTTCTCAATATGCAATTATTCACCTATTAATTGTTTAAATACATCGATAAACATTTTCAACTGCTTATAGCAGAGAAAATATTTTAAACAACATTATCATTTACACTACTATGTCATAAATTATAGGAAATCATCTTGAAGTTTGAAAACATTGGAAAGTCAGTAACTATTATGTTATTTTACACATAATTTAATTAATATTAATCAATACAAATGTAGAAAAAGAGATGTACTTCTCGATAGATTTTGAATTACAATAATTCCCAGTAGATCAGTTATATGAGGGATCCAATAGAGTTAGCAGGTAAGAGAAGTCAAAAAATGTCTAAGTAACAAGTAATATTTAAAAAATAGCTTAATTTTACTTATTCCGACAAAGAAAATCCTATTTTAGCTACTTTTGCTCAACCGTTGCTTGCTTTTGCCAAAAAATTATTAAGTATCAAAAAATTATTGATTTTCGCAAGAATTGAATTCGCATTCTTCTCGTGAAAACACGGGAATCCTTGCATTTTACCGATGGAGCTAATGTCTGTCGATTTCGATTTTCATTACAAACTGCTAAAACTCTATTTAAAGTATTAAAAATCAATAAAACTTAATTAGTGAATTAATATTTACAAAACTGTATTAACATCAAGTGTCATCCACTATAAGTCTAAAAAATGTATGGAAAAATGTTTAACTTGAGATAATAACATTAATAATTGTATTAACAAGATATATAGATGAAGATATACAGGGAGAGTGTGAGCTAATAGTGGGAATTGAAAAAAATATCATAATTTTTGCCAGAGCTTTTCTATTATTTAAATAATAAACAAAAGTCATGTCAAAATTTGTACTGCACTTATGAAACAATTCTACGTCTCTATCAAAAATGAAAATATTTATTTATTATTCTTTAGATCAGTTTAGTCATTTTTTCTCTCCATGGTAGCTTCTGATTTTGACTTCTTTGATGCAATATGTTGTATTTTTATACATTTAAATATTATTACGGTTTAACAACGGATTGCAAAACACTTCGCACTTTTGCGAGTGCGTTAGGATGGGTTTAATTCGACAAAATAGGGGTAAGAGGAAAGATGAAATACGATGTTTGCATTTAAGAACGAATACTCGCGATTTTAGGAGACATAAATATTACAGACAATTAGTAATACAGAAAGAAAATGTACTAATGCACAATAAAATATTCCAGAGCAATTCTTATTTAATACAAGGGGAATAAACATTAAATTTTGAAGAATTTCTGTTCCTAAAATCTGGCAATTATTTTTTTACAAAATAATAATGATCTTTTTTACATTGTAATGATTCAGCTCCTTCCCGGCCTAATCATGGTGGATTCTTTTTTTTTCACACGCTCTCTAATTGTCAATTTCAGACTGGACTCCTCAATGTCTACATTTTATGGCGTTTTATGTAATTGCTTACAGATGGACAGGTGGAGAACCTTTTTCAAAGAACGGACATCTAGTCCTTTAGAGGGAGTCGAGATAAAATACCACCCTTGCACTAATCGTGTCTGCGACACAGATGTGCAGCCTGCTTTGTTTCCCCTGCGGTCCACGGTGGACCATTGAGGTTTTGCTGAACGACGATTGGAGAATTGGCAGCCCAAATGTTCCAATGAGGAGGAGATGCAGGGTCCAGAGAAGAGAGAAAAAGGCGAGGTTTTTGGAGAGAAAGAGAGCCGATACTGACAGCCGAGAAGAAGAGCCGTGACTGAGACACCGAGCGTTCGAGAGAAGATTCCACCCGAGGAATTCGGTGGATTCCTAGAACTAACCCCGGTACCTGCGCTAGACTTAGACGGCTGGTTAGCTATTCTCGTGAGATTATCCAAAATACCTTGGGGAACTATTCTTGTGGTGTTCCACATGGACATTTCATTTAACCTAAATGATGAATAGTATTTTTTCTGTAAATGAAAGCTGTAAATAAAGTACTTAATTTAAAACGCTACTCTTTATTTAACCGGACCAGATCAAGACGTTACAACATGTTATAAAATTTTTTCGACACTATTTAATTTTCAGATTTTGCAGCTTCTTAGTCATAATCTTTAATGATATTATGTAAATTTTTATTCGTACAACTCCTGGAAGTTTTTTTACCTTGAATTCTCCATACCAATACGAAATTTTGAGTTAAAATAAAAATGTGACCAGAAATAACAAAAGACTCATATACACGCAATAAAAAGTGAACTAAAAAGTCTTTAATGGGAAAAATCCAAGATCAAAGATGACTACCGAAAATGCGCCTATCATTCCACGTCTTACCCCGAAAAGTAATGGAATCTTTGAAATGTGGTCGTCTCAGAATTCTTTGATGAACAATAATTGTAATTATTTTTGCATTGTATTTCTAAACGTGTTGCATATAAAAGAAGATGGAAAAAAATTAGGAACATGAATTAATGAACAATTTCAAGCTCTAATTTATTTTACGTTTCTTAACCTTCTTCATTCTGTTGCATAGAAAATATCAACACGTGTATTACGTTATTAAATTCTTCTATATTCATTTATTTAATTTTGAAATTATTACTAGCTATTCATTCTTAGTAATTATAGACTTAAAAGTCTTTATTTTCTGCTCTAATGTTCAAGAATTTCCTGACAAATTTTCCCCTTATTTTAGGAATTAAAATAATCAAAACTTTAAAAGTGAAGTGCATTAAAAATAAGAATAAATATTTATTATATTCTTTGATTCAATTATTTTGGAATAGTTCATTTTTTTGTGTTCATCCGAATACATATTCCTTCAGAAATATATGTGCTGCATGATTTTTTTTTATCTGTGAATTCGATTTCCGATCCTTAAAATTTCACTCCATTCAGTATAAGCAATGAGATGAATTAGTATGTCAGTGGTAGAACAAATTAAATATTGCCTAAAACGAAATCTTTCGTTAGTAAAGCAGACAAAAAATGTTAAAAGTGATTGAAACTTATCCGAATATAATGAAAGAACGTTCACATGGGAAAAAAAACTTTGTCTAAATTATAATATTATTATTTGAAAGTAAATTATTTATACAATTTTCTTGTCAATTATATAATGCCCAGTCCATGCACTGACTATATAGACTACTGAACTTAAATCAATAAAATAACTACAAAGGCAGTCAATACCTTCCGAAAGACACATCGTTTTACTTATTGTTTCTGATTTTCCTTCGATAACATGTTTGGTGACTTCTGCATTTCTAAGACAATACAATTGTTTTTTTAATATTTATTGCCGCTACTAAGATTATTTATAGCAGTTTGGTTATTTCTTAAAATCATTATAAAATGTTTGGATAACAGAATATAATTAGATTAGTACTCTAATTAATAATATTACATTCAATTATCGAATGAGCATTTATGTCAACAATAAGTTTAATTGCTAATGATAAATAGGTTCACAATTCAAACTACAGCAATTTTTGTAAAAATTTTAATATTTTTCTAGAAGTTATATTCAGATGAATATAAGAATTAATCACTAATAAAATTACATAAAAATGGATACATAAAATTGTAAGGTGTGATATTTGATAATGTATAAAATTATGTATTTCGTTATTATTGCTTCTTATAGAAACATTAAAAATAACTGAAATCAGATATGTTTATTATTAACATATTTGTATAACGGTAAAATATTATTTTAATTTATTCACAAATGTTTAAGTATTTATCGTCATCACAGTTGATTCCTTTACTTTGTGCATAAAAACAACTTTTTTTTTAAAATATAGATTCTCTTCGATTATGAGGACATTGATATATTACTAATCTCACTACCCATGAATATTAAAATATCCCAAAAGAGAAATTTTACAATGGAAAAAAAAGGCAAAATAAATATATAACTAGACAAAATGATTTACAAAAAAATAAGCTATTTATTTTTTTTCTATTTCAGACAAGCTAAAAAGAAGAAGTTGTGACTGTCAAAAAATGTTTTTCTCTTCAACAGTAATCCCTAATTTGTTATGACTTCATAATTTTTTTCCCTCTTAGTAAATGGGCTTTTGTTCAGGAACTTGAAAAATGATAACTTTCAGCTTGAATGTCTTCGTTTTTCAGATGAAAAAATGTTCAGTTGTCACAGAAAACAATTGACAGTTTTATACTCTAGATGACTAAGTTTCTCGGTTTTCATATTAGTAAAAAAAAAAAAACCTTGTTTCTTTTAATTATTTCTCTATGACCTTTAAGCTTTACATTGAAACAAAAAATGCATAAAGAATATAACATATATTTTCCAATTTTCAGTTACAAATTTCACATTAAGGGCGCTTGAAGCTTTTATAAAATACAAATGAAAATATATTACTTTATTTAATTTTTTACTTTCCTTTACTTTATTTTAACTTAATATATTACTTTACTTGTTTAATAAGGTAACCTTAATTCCTTGTTTAATAAGAATTCCCAAATTAATTATTGTAAATTGATGAGCTATAATCGTAACGCATTTCTGAATACACTAACGAATCAGAATCGCGTATGTACCCCGATATCGCGAATGCAAATTAGCAAGGATCATTCTTGGTATGCGTATAGAAATTGATTCAATATTTTATTATCTCTCTGTCTAAGAAAAAAATAAAGTACCAAAAAAATAAGTATCTAGTACCGAATATGAATAAATGTAGCGATAATTTAGAAGATTATAATGAAATTGGCCGTGATAATTTTATTTTCTTAGTAATACTTAAAAACATATTTTATTTTCTTATCTCACGAAAATTGTAATCATAAAAGACTGATTAAATAAAAGATGAAAATAATTCTAATGAAGGGAATTATGTTCTTGCCCTAATATATCGAAATTAAGCAACGTATTCTTTCATGTATCTCATTTTCCCCCTTTATATTACATCTCTCTATGTATACATATGTTTATATTCAGGTATCAATTGTATCAAATGTCAAATCACAATACCATTATAAAATTACTCAACACATCTTGTGAATAACATTGTTTATAAAATTACAATCTGAATGGGTTAAAATGTGAGAGTTACTTTTTTTAGAAAATCCGAAACTCACCAAAGGAGTCCAAGTGTTGTTACTTATGGCACTTTTACAAGTCAGCTGACGAACTATGAGCGATTTAAGCCGAGTTTTTAGAGTAGCTGCAGAGGGCATAGGCCCCTAAGCACCCAAGGGCCAACGGCTGATATCTAGCTCATATTAAGATAACACACACATTTTTTTGCTCGACCTCTTTTGGCAGATGTACTCTTTCATACACTTCACAGAAAGAATACAGCGTAGAGAAAAGCCATGCTTTAACTAGGACTCGAACTTGAGACGTCCAAATCAAGGAAAGAAGTGCTATCCCCAGGCCATGTCGTAAGCACACAAATACTCAAAAGACATGCTGAAATTTTATTGCCATTTGTGAAAAAATTTCCCATGAAGTAAATACGGAATATTCAGAATTATGTGCCCAAAAAATGTTGAATGTCATTAGTAAAACCGATCAACATATTATTGTGTGTAATAATAGTTGTGGTTTTTACTCGGTCCATTATACACGGTGATCAGCAAATAAGCCCTGATTTCAAAATTAAATATCTCTACAAAAAAGATCAATATAATTATGCAGTAAACTGTACGTTTATTAGCAAAACTGTAAAAAAGCTGTACAAAAGTTTAGAAAATTTAGTTACGAAATTTGTTAACAGATCGCAATGCCATGTCCATAGACGCTTTCAGTGTGACTTCAAAAATGAAATATGACTTCCAATTTGACTCCTTGTGACTTATTTCTGTGGGGAGCATTGAAAGACATTGTCTATATAAACAATCTCGCCACTTTAGATGAGCTTCAATTGTTGATTGGTGTTGCTTGTGATTCCATTTCCGTTGAGACATTGCAAGACGTGATGTCAAATTTCATAGTTCGATTACGCCACCTCATTGTTTCGAATGGTGAACATTTTGAAAAAATTGTATTTTGATTGCAAAGACTGATTTTTTTGTTTTAAATTGTTGTTGTTAAGACTCCTTTCAGAAAAAGAGTTTGCAGCGCAGAGCACCCTCTGTTAACGATTTTCGTAACTAAATTTTCTAATTTTTGTACACTATTTTTACAGTTTTGCTAATAAACGTACAGTTTTCCGCAAAATTCTATCGATCTTTTTTGTAGAGATATTTAATTTTGAAATCAGGGCTTATTCGCTGATCACCCTGTATTAACTCTTTGACTATAAGTGCATGTTAAAGACAAATGACATTCTTTTCAGAGCTTTTGTTGGAATTACTGCTGTGGATTTTAAATAATAAGTGCTCTGATGCGTAAAAATAAATTAAAATGATGTAAATTAACTCTCAAAGAAAACTATTTTCCTGTTACTATGGATAAGCAATAATGAAATAAGCCTAGAAATTATGATTTGGTAGCTCCCAAAACATATATGAAAAGTATAATTAACGTTTAGTAAATACAATATGCAGTATAAATTTCTGCATATTGCAAATATTTATACAGCTTTTTAAACTGCGCCTCAACTAAAATATTTTTATCACTGTAAAATTGGAGTTATTTTCGACAGATTATTTGATATAAATATCGAGGCAAATGCGAGGAAGTCACAAACAATTCCATAAAAAATTGAAATTCTACTGACTCAAAGTAGATTTAAAAAACGAGATCCGTTTCATCCATTTTCTGAAAAAAAGGAATTTCTCCACTCTTGTGTTGTATATAGACAAGAGGTCACATAACAGCGAGTGACAGTTTTTTCATCTTATTGTTTATTTCCAGAATAGGAAGAATGTAGAATACACAAACTTCTTCCTGAAAGACGATAGCAGCTGCCAGATATTCAATACAATTTTGGAATTTAGAAATCCATTTTTATTCATAAGATATTCTCTATGAATAAAAATGGTTTAAAACTTTTCCCCTCAAAAATATCAAATGAGTATTGAATTTATGAATACCAAATTTCTTTCTTGAGGTGTATGGTTTTATACAAGAAGTTATGTTTGGAAAAGGAAGTCGCTGTGACAGAAAAGATGTTTTCTAGAAATAATGAAAACAACTTGAGGTTTTTTTTCATTCATAAATAAATAGAACGTAATTTAAGGTATTCGACTAAGTTAAAAACACTGATTATTGACCGCCGCATTGGTGAAGTTTTTTTCATTGTTATTTCTTTTATTTCTGACTTTCCTCTTTACAAAACAGTTTATCCTTTTTAGGAAAAGGAATGCCCGACCTATCATCCAAGTCCACATATTTTTGAGCTAAAATTTAACTTCAATTTTCTCAAAAATTTAATTTTCACTGTTAACATGATATCTAAAAAATTATTAGAGGTATTTACATAAAAATTTCAGCCTGGTGTTTTAAATAATATGGGTAATGAAATGAACCAAAAGTTTTATCGTTGGTGAAAATTTTTTCTTTCATTTATAGGTGTTTTTAGAAAAATTAAGTTGGGAACTTACGGAAAAAATTCATATAGTATATGTATATTTTTACCCATAATTTCTTTGTTTCTCAAAATGTTTCTCAGATTTTGGTTCGTCTCATTATCATTATATTCTATAACTTGTGTAAAAGAAAAATAAGATTGATGTATTGCCGTTTTGTATAGAATTTTAACCGTTTTGGTTAAATTTCATTAAAATATATTAGAAATTTTCTTATTTTTCAAAATATATAATACTTCCATATAATTTTTATTTTACTTCTAGTGTGTACATCTGAAAATCATAAGAAATGTTTTAAAAATCCAATTTTTTGTATTTTTTTTCGAATGTAGTTGGGTACCTTAAAATACATGTGTTTGCAATTTATGATGTTTATCAATGCATATCAACTTGCATTAACATCAATTTAATTATTTAATATAGCAAGTTAGGACATTAGTTAATAATCAATCCAATAAATTGTGATTATGAATGGACATCCCTTAAAATTTCAACCACTTTATTTTTTTCGGAATTAACACTGGTTTTGAGTTGGGAAAAAAAATATAATAATGAAATACAATTTGTCTTAAGGATTAAATGTAGTATCTAACAGAAATTGACGTCAAAGAACTAGTTTTAAAATCTTTAAATTTTTCATAAGGAATACATTCTATGGGAATCGTTGCATTTAATCTTCACGAAAGTTTATTTAAATTAAAGATATAACAATCTGACTAAAGAATTTTTAGATTTTTTTTTCTCTGCAATCACATAGAAAATGAAGGTATTAACTTCTGTATATTTTGTTTTTTTTAAATCTCAGAGGCTGGAATATTATAACCAAATACCTGATCTCCACTTGTAAGAAATTACTTGTAATTAGAATTATTTAAATTAATTTCAAAAAGTTAGTAATATGCATATGTCGGTTTGGTAGTCACAGGGTTGATTACGGAGATGCTTAATTTTCCATTAAATTCCAGCTTATTTAAATTAAATTTTTTTGGTTTAAAAATTAGAAAAAAAACTTAATAATGTTTTTTTTCCCATTCGTTCTCTCCTATACTAGAGTCTTTGATTTTAAACACTATTTTTTTCTTCTGGATATTGATGGTTTTTACATTTTCATTTCATTCAAATCATCATCATCTTTTCAAATTCAGCATCAAATACAAATTTAAAAAGCAGAAGAAAAGACGGATATACATTGAGACTTTTGATTTAATTGAAATTTTATTTTGTTTTTAGTTCAAATGAATTTCATTTAGTACAGAATTGTTTTATATTGCTTCATAGAAAGGAACTATTGGAAATCGTCCAGGAAACTAGATCATCACATCTTAAACGAAAACATATTAAATTTTCCATGTAAATGAGCATTTCTCCTATTTATAGTTATGATTTAAATAGGAATTCCTTGAAATTGAAAGAGTGGAATACTTAAATTATATTCATTCTAATCATTAAGAATCTGAAAGTATAATTTGTGTTATTTCTAGGAAAATTATTAACTACATTTCTGTTTGTAACGGAATTTTAATTTAACTAGAAAAACTATATTGAAATAAATAGGTCAAAAATAGAAAAAAAAATATTTGTTATTCAGATATTGGATTTCTTAAAAGCCTTTTATCTACGTCATTTTCCTAAAAATACTTTATCTATGTCAATATGCAATGTGCAATTTCTTTACAGAGTGGAAAAGAATATGTTATAGGCTATAGTTTAATTAGTTAGTGTTACCTTTGAATTTTAATGTATAAGCATTATTTAGCTACCAAGTTATGCAGAAATTTATGGCAAGTAACAACTTGAAAAGATGTTTTTCTGTGTGAAAATATTGAACACTTTTGGATTTAATATTCTAAATTTCGGGATAAATTTCTTAGCAAAACTATTTGCATTTTGTTTTAAAGATCATTATTAGGAAATTTATACAAATTTACATATTTACTTAATTTTTCTTTGATATTTTTTGTAATTTTAAATGCTCAAATTTTAAATTCAAAGTCTTATTAATAATATCAGAGATTAAAATCCAATGTAAATTTTCGTTCAAATTTGATATATTACTTTTTTCAATGTATTTTACAATGTTTCAACAGAAAAATCATTCATCCAATTTAAATTGATGTTAGAATTGTATTAATATTTTGAAACAAACAAAAAAGTATACAGTTTGAATATAAATGGAACTTATTTCTTCATTCAGGAACTAAATATTATTCATTGCAAAAACAAATTCAAGATTTTGTAAAGACAGTATGATTTAGAAACGTATTAGCTTAATATGATTTAATGTACAATTTTGAAATAAATAATTTTATTTTAGTGTGACAGTATGATTTTATTTTAAACTAGAAGGCTTTCTTTTTATACTCTTTTTTTTAAAAAAAAACAAAAGCATTCATGATTCTTCCGATTTTCCTGACTTCAGCTTTTGACTGACATATATTTGTTTCACTAGCGCTTTACAAAAGTTCAAAAATATAAGTATTTTATAGCATTTCACAAAAAACTTTACCTCGAATATACTATTTATCTTAACTTTATTGTAATATATCATAAAATTTCCCATATTAATAAACATCTTTCTATCATTCCTTTCAAATTAAAAACATCTATAAAATTTCTTTTTGAAATTATTAGAATTATATAGATGATAAAAATATTTTAAGCATTGTAAGGTATTATATTTGTTTAATATGAAAATGGGTATATTTAAGGGTGTCAGTACCATTTATAAATTAATATTGTGATAGAAAAATTAACTTCCTAAATCAAAAGTATGAAAGTCATTTTTTAAAATATATCATACTATTCAGAATCTTAAAATATGCTATTTACAAAATCGGAAAATTTTAAAAAAGTGCAATAATCTACAACTAATTCAAGTAAACAAAAATGCAAACGATTTTGTAAAGTTGGCATAATAAATGCAAGCAGAAAAAAAAGGTAAACAACGTTGTTTACATCTTTTCCGCAAAATCCGCTCATAAATTTTTACTTTTATCATGGGTGGAATAATATACCAGAATAATTGGTCGTTTATTGTCGCCCCCTTTTCACCAGTTTATTGAAAAGATTAAAAGATAAATAGTCAACTACACTAATAAAATAATCACGTGTTCTTCGTTGTCTAATTTATTTACTTATATACTATGTTTTGCTAAATAAGTTCTCCACATTTGAACATTTTGATATTTCTGAAATTTTTTTTGTCCACATGAAACAATATCCTTCTTTACAGACAGATTTGTTCAGAATTCCGTAAGAATCTATGCTTTCAGATGTTAAGCCTTTACTCCAAATCTAATTATTTATCAAGATATTTATACTTTAAATTCATCGAATCCTAATGCGCTGCTAGACAATCAGGTTGTTCTTTATTTGAATGAATTTCTTTAAAATCTGATTAAAAAAATGTACAATTATATTTAAACTAAACTATGTACAAAATTTCACCAGTCTAGCAGAATGCGAGTTCAATTTATAGTTCTCGCAAAAACATACAGATATGATTCCAAAAATGGAATTTTCAAACTAAAGTAAATCTGAAACATGGAAATTCGTTCTAAATTTCGTATTCAAATTTTTCGACGAATACAATAAATACTTCACATTTTATATATGAGAATGTAATAAAAACATAAAATAATATTTTAAAAAAATTATGTTCGAAATACAAAATCCCCTAATCAAAGGAAAATACTTCATTGCAGGAGAATTTGGAAACTAGAAATATTTTACATTACATGTAAAATGATAAGGAAAATAACATAATATAGCAATAATGTGAAACCCTCAACCGCAAATAATACTTTATATGTGAAATGAAGAGAAGAAAAAGATATTTATAAATCAAAAGACAGGCAATATGAGGTATGAAACAGAAGCAACCTATTATATATGAATAAATGTAACAAAGATCAAAGCATTCCATAAGACTAAAAAACGTTAAAAGACAGAATCTGCGGAATTTATAAAAATAATTGAAGAGAAATGCAATGTATTTTATATCGGGTAAGCTTACAAGTTCATGCTTCTTCCTTAGAAAGATATTTATTCAGAAGTTTTTCACATATTCGGTAATAGAAAAACTCTCAAAACCCTAAATAATCACTAACACTTAACAAAATATGTAATTGGTTAAAAATTAGAAAAGTAATCTTCATAAAGAAACATTTATGCATCATTTAATCAAAACATTTTACAGTAAAAAAAAAAAAAAAAAAAAAAAAAATACCAATAAAAGAAAAGAGCCAAACGATTTATTCGGTTAGAGATTTTCTGCATGGTATGTGACTCTAAATGCAAGAAATGATGCAATTGTTTTCAGTATGAACCATAAATATAATAAAAAACATGAGAAAAATAATCTTATAGATCAATGAAAAGGCTTTAAGCATTTTGAATTAATTATAATATCTTCGCCTTCCCTTTTAATGCACTTTATTACAAGCGCATTTGCTATTATATGATGAATAAAATGATATGGTTACTATTTAAATCTTTTACATATTCATCAGTTACAGTTTAAACTAAAAAAATTGGCTCATTTTTTATTGATATTTGTGACGTAACCTATAAACAGGTCTAAAGAATTTCATAGACACATAGTGTGCAGATGTTTTATGTTTCAAAAGCTGAAAACACAGTGATAAATGTATATCTTGGAAAAATAAAATAAATCAAATAAGTGCGTTTATTTACGGAAAATGTTATTATATCTTGTATCGACAACAAGGGAAAATATTTACTTTAGACAATGAAAAACAATTTTGGCCAGCTATGCTTTTCTCTTCGATATATTATTCCAGAAATCAAAATTCCTATGAGTAAACGGGTTTTTGAAAACTAAATTGAACGATAAAATTGGCTTTTGATGTTCAACTCGGGCTTTATATGATTTCAATATTTTTTTTTTCATTTTATATCGTGGTATTTGTAATGATATTTCCCACTATTAATTAAAATATTGGATTTGTTAGAAAGGTATTTGCATTTCTGAAATGCTAGATCATACTTTGCTTAAACATCAAATAAACAGTTTATAGGTAATTCGCGATAAAATTTTAGAGATGTATGGAAGTTTATTAGAATTTCTCAGAAATGTTTTGTTTTTAAAGAGTTGTTCTGACTAAATATAAGTACAAAGAACTGCATAGAGAATACTTTTAAAGCTAATTTGAAATTTCTGCCGTAAGCAGTTCAGATAATTCACTCCTTACTAATTTAATATAAAATTATAAAAATAAAAAGTAAATTTAGAATAAGTGAACATGATTTTCAAGAGAATACTACTCATATAAACCCATTACAATAAATAATATGCGATATTATAAATGACAAATTTTACTTGATACATCAATTTAAAAGAAATATGTGAATATGGTCATTATTTCATATGAATATTCTTTCATTAGAGCAGTGACAGGAGAAAAATCGAAGATTTTGCAGCGAATAACAGTTTGAATTTCTCAAAAAAAAATGAATTAAATTAAATGTTATTCTCAATTCATCTCCAAATTTCATACTGCCATCAAAAGGCATCGAATGTCATAGGACAAATGTCGAAATTTCGAGTTCCAATGAAGATATTGCCATGATTCGAGAATATTCTGGATTCATCATTTTTTATTACCAAAGCTATCATCCATTAAGTAAGGTGTATTGTGTATGTAAAATTTTCCACTGACATGGAAATTTATATCGCAGAAAAGCAATAACACAATTTCGTAACAAAATATCTTCTGCAGTCCATCTATACCTTAGGAAATAATTTGAAATAAGTAATTGTACAAATGAATTTTCGATCCCAATTCTCCATTAGTAAGAAATCCAATCTCAGTTTCCATTAGTAAAAGGTGTTTAACCATCTATTTATTTGAAATAAAATAAGCATTTAATAATGCTCAGATGGTCGTACATAGATAGAAATTTTACTCTTCCAGAATTTAGCTGAAAATTGATCTCAAATATTTAGAAGGGTAAAGACCATTAATTAACATTCATCAATCTAGTAGGAAGTGTATTTTTAAAATTAATTTATAAATATCCAGCAAAAATTTATAAATTAATTTTTGCTAGTTTAGTTATTTTTGATGAGCCGTTCCAGAATATGAACGTTAATAAAACAGGCATTTTATACTTTTTATATACTGTTCCTGTATTTTAAAAATAATAGCACATAAACTATTTGTAGATTAACATATTGAGTAAAAATCTTTAGCTAAATTCATACATTTATTATAATGTGACAACATGATGTTTTACCTTCTGGTTTTCTAACCCGCGAATTGCAAACGCAGAAAGTTAATGACATCACTTTTGAGCCAGGAATTTTTAGTTTTTATGGTAAATAGAAAAAAAAAATTAAATGGTTGTCCTGTTTGGCGACCTATTGCCAACAAAAAAGTTATAACATGGTGAGAATGTACGCCATGTACCTGATTCCTCTATCTGGTCAATAAAGGCAGGATCGTAAGTAGTTATCTCTTGAAGAAGCCCATAGAGGATAATGCAAAATTTAAAAAAAATATCGCCACGATTTTTATTTAATATGATTGATTCTAAGATGGTTAAAATCAATCGAAAGATTTTAAAATTTTGGAGATTGCGAAATATGTGGTGAGATTTTTTTCTCGGATTGATATACCAGAATCCGGGTACCACGTGAATTAAAAAATAAAATTCACACGTGATAACTTGAAGTTTGCGTTTGAGAGATTTCAACTTTTAGAACCAATATTGTCCATCATTATCTTTAAAATATTTTCCTTCGGAAGATATTGTAGAAATTTTCAAAATATGTTGCTTGATTTTATTTGAGAGTGTTTGAGTTTCTGTGGTCGGAAGAATTCGAGAACGCTTAACTATTTGAATACGTTTTATATATTAATGAATGAGCATTGAATAAATAATACAATATTTGGGATAAAAATCGCCACCCAATAGTTTGTTTGTTCTATTTTTGAATGATCGATTTCACGTAAAATGCGACTGACAGACAGAAAGATAAATGGACAAAATTCTAGAAATTTCTTTTAAAGAATGTAAACCTCTACTGAATCTTAAAAATAGTTTTTTTTTTCTAGAATTAAATTAATTTGTCTTTGGGTGTCTCAAAATTTAAACAAGATTTCAATAAGCCACTTTTCGTGCAGTAAAGTGTTGACAGCCCTATAAAAAACCATTTGATTGCTAATAGCTTAGAGTTAGTAAAAATGAAGTTTTACTGGATAGAACAATGTGTTAATGCAACATTTGAATTAAATTTCAAAAAACCGCAGTTTTTTAACAGTGTTTTTTTTATTTAATCGTAAATAACACAGGATAGGGTTATGCACTGATTAACACATAAGATAAATGTCCTCGACTGCTTTACTAGTACTTGCGCATACTTTAGACGAAATTTCATAGGATCATTTTGCACATAAATTTTAACATATAAACATTCTCTTTCTGCTCTAGTTGACATATACCTTTTAATTTCAAAAACCCTATAAAGAGAATTTATAAACTTATCATCCCTGTAAAAAGAAATACAACGGTGTTAAATAAACGAACTAGGGGGGCAATTCTGCTATTTTCTAACTGTTGCCTTATTTTTGAAATATTTTTTTCAGCAATGAAACATGTTGTTCTATCATGTAATCAACATTTTTACTGAACCTAAACTATCAGATGTCAAATGGTTTACTGCACGAGTAGGGCAAATTCAAATCTTTGGGACATCCTTTAAGTAGTATGAAAGGAAGTAGATAGGTCTGTTTCATCATAAGTATGTTATCATCATATCTATATTTATATATTATATTCATAAATAAGGATGCATGTTTCATCATATTAAAATCTAATTTCTTTATTGTTCTATTTTTATTTGAAATAAGAATATTTATTTTCAAACTGAAGATTGATGAAATTTACACAAACATTCTAAAGATTTTTCTAATTGTTCTTTACCCCTGGAAATATTCTTATCGAATAAAAAGAAAATGTGTGTGGAAGAGGAAAAAGAAAAAGAAAATCCGTCAGTGGAAAGGCTATTTCAAGAAATGAAAACAGCAATCCGTTTTCAATCCTCGTTATTGGAAACGGGCAATAGCTCAAAATAGAGACCTTCTACAGAAAAGATATAAACTCGAAGTACTTTTTCCCTTCCAATTTCCATTTCATATCAGTGTTGCGCTATTCAAATTTCTGTTTCTCTCCGTACTTACCGTGGAGGAAGATTTCTAAGAAAAACTGCATAACTATACGGAAAATTGAATATATCGCTGAAAACGCGAATTTCGTTGTTTTTGGCAGTTGAATCTGCAATAGCAAAATAAATCTGGGACTTCTAACACATTAAATAAAGTTATTTTAGGGAGTAAGACATCTTCTTTCTCGAACTCTCCAAGCCATTTAGAATAATATAATTCTCTGTTTCAGACATATGATGCATGTGTCCTATTTTTTTTTTCCTTTTTCACTCGTGCGTTAGGTGGATTGTTTGTGATAAAATTACATATTATACCCGTTAAATATATATAGGCGTATTATTAAAAAAACTGGTGATATGAACTTACAATAATTTTAATTTACATTCAAAATGTTTGAGATTAGATAAAGTGTAATAATACTCAAACTTTATAACATATTTATGTTTAGTCAAATACATTCGTGATATAGAGCTGTTAAGAAAAGTAATTGTGGCATTTGTGATATGTCGAATCGGTTATGATATCTAGGTTAGGGGCCGCGGTGGCCTGGTGGTAAGGTCTCGGCTTCGGAGCGGAGGGTTTCAAGTTCGAGACTCGATTCCACTGATGAACCGTCGTGTGAGGGGGTCTCTTGCACGTTAAATCTGTCAGGCCAAATGTCCCCCCGCTGGTGTGGTGTGGTGTGGAGAGGGGGGAGCCAGTTCAGGTGTCGTCCTCGTCATCTGATCTTGGTTCAAAATTACGAGGTCCGTCCCAAAATAGCCATCGTGTTGCTTTAAACGGGGCGTTAATATAACTAAACTAAACTATCTAAGTTACTAATTGTAATTTGTATAAGACGTTTGTCAAATCTAATCTTGTTAATCAAGTCTTTAATTTGATCGCTCAGTTTTGCTACCATTTTATTTTATTTCTGTATAAGGAAACTTTTCTTCTTCTTTTAATCGATATTATTGTTAATGCACGCATTTTTTTCAAGAAAAAATGCTTTTAGAATTAGAAATGCATAATCATTTTTGTCGTAGTAAGATCATATGATTTATTATAAAACGGTTATTGTGTGAATTATTTAAAAATACACACTATATTATTTATCCCATCAGTGAGTTACAGATATATAGTTATTAGAAACAAAGACAATTATGTATCACATGGAATTGTATTTCACTTTAATTATATATCAGTTTACAAATTGCATCCAAACTATGAATAGAATGCAAACGAACAAGTATGTAGGATTCCGAACATTATAATTAGGTAAGAAAAGAATTATAATTTTATTTATAAAATATATTTAAGGAAAACGTTTCTTCATAATTATAGTTAAAAGAAAAGAAATTAATTTTCAATTTAAATGAAAGAAGTTCAAATAAGGCACTTCACAAGCAATGTATTTTTTTTTTTTGCTTTGTAATTTAAAATAATTTTTTTTGTTTATGACTGTATAATTTCGCTAAATGCTACAACGAATTTCAGTCTTTACTTTGTTCAAATGGAAGATGAAATAGAAAAGTTTAATTACGAGATTTGCCCTCGAAACTGCTTAAATTTATAGGTTTTATCGCAATTTAAATACGTATTATTATATAATTATATTTCCCTCAGATTGTTTTTGAACACATAGATATTGAGAAATGCCCGTACAATATTTTCAGAGGAATAATGGTAGCTTCACTGTTTGGTCTTTCCGAACATTTGCAATTCACCACTGTATCCTCGCTTTAGTTGTATCCAACTGCTAAGTGTGCCAGTCCAGTACTGCTGTCAGTCGTGTAGTCACTACTACACGACTGACTACTATATGCATGACTCGATGCTGTTTCCACATTAGGCACTGAGATTTTAACACAGTTCAATTCAGAAATCATTTGAGCTGCATACAACGCTTGCGCTTCGTCGGGCTGATCCAACTATTACGCCATTGCTTTGCTATTCTCTAGACTAGGTTTTTATAAATGTCTAGAGGTGGGAGAAGAATGTTTTGAATCAATCAGGCATACCTTGATTGCTGTTGCCTGAATCAATAAAATTCTTGAAAATTCCAATGTTATCAATTTTGTCACCAGAATCGCCAAATTCGTAGCCAAGCTTGCAGCTAATCTCTGGAGCTGTTTTTTCTGAGTTTAACAGAAATTAGACTATTTTTTTAAAGTTAGAAACAAGTGCATAGATTGGCATCACATTCTCTTATTTTATTCTTCTTTCTTAATTTATCCCGAATATAAATGGTTGAATCTTTTGGAATCCTTTTCAAGATTCATCTCTCTTTTGTTAAATTAGTTTGTAATTGGTACTATTTATTTTTCATTCATTTCTGGAAATAAATTTCTGCTTTATATAATTTGCTTTGATGTTCGTTTGTTTGGTGGGTTCATGCATTATCTGGCTTGCTACAAAGATGGAACTACATGATTAGAATAAATATTTGCTAGCATTTATCATGCGTGCTGAGTATTATTTTTGTTTCAAGATTCTAAGATTCCGTTTGATGAAGAATACTGTAGAATCATAATTAAATCCTGAAAAAAAAATCTCAGACAAAATCTTAGTCCAAAAGGTGAAACAATTCTGATAGCTTTTGTCTTGGAAAATATAAGTGTCTGATCTTATTCCTAAAATTGGAAAGAGAATTTCCCCTAGAGATTATTTTGAAAAAGTTTCTTTGCTATTTCATTAAAAGATGTGACAAAACTTTACTGAATCTGCCACAATTTTTAGAAACAACGATGTAATTATTTAGTGAAGCGTATATTTTAAAATTAAGTTTAAGTTCATTTAAAGTATGATGAAGAAAGTGATACATAAAAGGAATTAGAAATGAATGCTTTTGAAGAGTTGATTTGTTAAAGCGGTTATCAAAGAAAAGTAAATACATTCTTGCTTTGAAACTTAAAATTGAACTTTAACTGACAAACCTGTTACATTTTTTAATGGTAGTGTATTAAAGACAATATTTAATTTGTATTCAATCAACTTTAATTGAGAAAAGTCTATTAATTCAGTAGTAAATGAGTCCAGCCGTGAGTATACGATTCACCGTTGGTTTTTCTTTTCTTTATTAATCCTCACATAAATGAATCAATAATTCAGTACTAGTGCTAGAAGACAGAATTCTTGGAAAGGCCACTTTGAAGTCTTTTCACCATAAACGACAGAAAAGTTAGGACAAAATTTCAAAGTCAAGTTTTAGTTGAATTATTTTCAAGTCATCCATTCTAATGTTCTAATGTAAAATTTTTTCAGCATTTATAAATATAAATCTTGGATTTTGAATCAAATTGGATATAATTTTCATGATCAGAAAGGATATATTAAAAGAATAAATCGGATCCAACTTCCAACTCTATTGTTTTCTCGGAAAATGGTCTGTTGAATAAATCAATTGTTAAACTTTCATGAAAGGAAACGTTTGAACTTAAGGAATAAGACTGACACATTCAAAGAACTGGAAAGTATGGGGAATCCAGATTATAGAATGACAGTAACATGTCTCTAATGTTGAGTCAATCCATTCACCCCAAACAATGTAACCTAATGCATGTTTTTTTTTAATAATTTATCCAATTGCTTTTTTAATTTACTAAATTGATTTCAAAATATTTTACGAATATCTAGATAACAAGTATAAAATTCAGCACAAGCTAGCTTATATCAATTCATAGATCGTAAATTCAAGCTTATAAATTTCATATATTTTTGCTTTCCTTTCAATTTATCTAAAATCTCACAATTGTTATTTCTATTTATTTATTTTAAATTACATACTAAAATTAGCTAATATATTTTAGGAATAAGCTATGCAAAAAATTATATTAGTATTTTGTAGATAAATGGCACAAAAAAGTACACAGAAGTGACATAGAATTTGTACATATAAATCAATTCATTTTGCTCTAAATGAAAAAAAAAATAGTTAAATTATTGGGTTGTTCGGAAAGTCATTTCATATTTTTTTGTCAAAATGAAAAGAAATTTTCGTTTAATGAATAAATTATTTATTAAATTTTAAAATTGCCATTCTGGTCTAATACCTTTTGCCATATTTTTGGTAGTAACATGATTACACGTTCATAAAAGTTTTGGTCTTTGCTGTAAAAAAAAACTGATCGAGGTGGTTTTTGGCCTCCTCATTTGAAGGAAAAATTTTGCAAATCAGTTCTGGTACTGATGTACTGTTAACAGATCTTCTCCACACATATTGGCTAATTTATTTCTGGCTTGAACAGCATTTTTACCTTTTATAGCAAAAAAGAAAAAAATGACGAAAATGCTGTTTATTGCTCTCCATATTTAAAAGGGCACCATCCAAAAACTACTGCGAAGAATCAGCTGCACTTTTTCACACTCAAGCCTTGCTATATCAGCTCTTAAAACATAAAATGATTTTGCGGTTTAAGTATGAAATTGGGTGCGAAAAATGCAATTAAATCCTTTGTCAGGAAAAAACGAAATTACTTTCCGAACAACCTAATAGTTAAATAATATTGAATTAAGATTTCTAAAAAACTATAAAGGAAAAAGCAATGAAGCTGTAAAAGTATGGGAATGTTGGAATGCTGTGATTATATTTTAGCCCAATTAAGGGTACCCGAAAGCAATCGTCACAACGTCAGAAATCAGGAAATGTAAAGAATCAAAATAAAAGATACCTTTTATTTGAATATATTCTAAGATTTTGTTCCAAAATTTTATGTGAAACATTTTGGCTATTGAATCTGAAAAATATTATGGTTTGTGTTGTAAATGGACCAAGAATCCAGCTTTCTTTTAAAAAGAAATGTTCAATAAAAACTTTACAAATAGGGATTTATAGAAATAAATTATCCATCGTGATTGTTAAAAATAAATAGTACTATAAATATGTTCATCTAGTCATGAGCTTTATTATGAAATCGATGGAACAAGCTCGAGAATTAGATTTAAACATCAAGTGAAATCATGAGTAATTGTTTGATTTGATCACATTGCCAGAGTATATCAATGTAATTTCCAATGTTGCGGAACAAATGCTATCATAATAAATGGAATTGAAAGAGAAATAAAACAAAATCTACAAATGCAGTTAAGTTAAAGCGAATTGTTTAATTTTTAATCAAGCACGTCACATTATCATAAAACTTCTTCATACGATGAAAATAGTAATGGGTAATTAAAAGATAAATTAAAACTACTCAATATATGTGTAATACGCCATAATCAAAAACCTCTTTATAATGATACATGTGACCTGCAAAGCGCATTATAAAATGATGAAAATGATTTTTATTTTGAATATTTTCTTAAAAAAGGTTATTTATAACGCAGATTTATAGATAATATTACAAAAATATGTATTAATTGTCTGTTTATTGGTGGTAAATGTGTAGGATGTGGGTATATGAGTTAGGTTTTTTGCATTTCTAATTGAGTATTATTTCAAAAATGTGTTAAATATTATTCAATTTTTTAGGTTGCATAAAATTATTAAGGAACACTTCAATACTTCTTATCACCCTCATATTATAATTGGAATTAAAGTAATAATGGATTTTTCCAAATGGGACGGATAATCTATTTTGGCAGAAAAATAAATTCTGCGTTCAAAAGATTAGTTCGAGTTTAATCTTACATCCAACCAAGTATGAAGTTACTTTGAAACAAGATATTTTTAACTATTCTGTGCAATTTATATGATATGGTAAGAGTTTCTTTTGAAAATTCAAAGTGTCTAAATAGCAATTGAAGAAGTTTTTTTTTCTACTTTGATGAAACCTACATAGATGAAGACTTGAGGAGAAATATAATTTTCTTAATTGCTATTAAGAATTTATTACGAAAGTAATTTTTCTTAAATACATGGTCAATTTTTTATTTTTCAATAAATATACTGTTTCTTTAATGAAACTGAAAGCTTCAATAAAAATGAGAAAATTTTATTTTTAGAAATTGCTATTCCAATACGATAAAGGCTTCTTTCAAGCAGTAGTGATTAGTTAAAAAGTTTATTATTTCTCCAGAAGAACTTTACACACTAGAAATCATCATTTAATTACCACTAACAGACATTACCACAAATATGAATTACCGGATACTAATGATTAAAATAGAAAATATTATTTAATCACTTCATGAAATCATTTTCCCATCGCAAATTACGAGGGAAATGAATTATCTCACTATTATTTTATTACTCTAGCATTTTTCAATTTCCTCCAATATTTTGATTGTCTTTAAACTTTAATTCATATATACCTTCCGTATAAAAATAAGTATTACTATAATGAAATAACATTAACTTCACTTGTTCATTAATGAAATCGTTTCCCAAGATTAAACTTGTTACATTAAATCATGCTGTCTTTAATTTCCTTTTAGGTAACTTTTTCTTTTATTTAACTAATAATCGTTTGCACAGAGAAACATTATGTGGAAAATTCCGGAAGTTTCCTAAGTTCTAGTATTAGTACTTAAATGCTTCTTCCAAGAACACTTTCATGGTCTACATACTCCATTATCTCCTGGGGCAGGCAATGTTTTTGATGAGTGAATTTTGAAACAATTTATATAAATACTTCAAAATAATTCAACACGTGTACACATGAACATAAATAATAACAACATACTTAATACACACAAATTAATAAAAAATTAATATTTTTCATTTGTGTGATAGTTTTAAAAACATGCTGTAAAATAATAATTATCTAAATTCAAAGAAGTAATAATAAAATACATAGCCAATCGAAATATCCATACCTATTTATGTTCTAAATTCCCATACAAGGAGTGCACTACCGGTCAATATTTTTAGGCAATAACAACAAAACAATGAATAGACAATAACAGTTGTTCTTGCAACCATGCACATTTTTTAGAGCAACATTGAATTGCTAACCAATTTAAGAAAATACATTTACACATTTTTCTGTAGGTATTCATTCAATTATCTTCAAGAATTTATTTACTAAATCATGAAATAGTTGCAACAAGAACCAAGGAAGGAAATAAATAAAATACAGAAAATTTGAGCAGAAAGTACATATTTCCATTTCTTAGAAAGTGGAAATATGTATTACTTTCACTATCTGTACTAAAAAGAAAAAAATATTTCTATTTCAGGTTATTTTTAAAAGTTAAAACTTTTTATTTGATTTTTTTTAAAAAAAGTATGGTGTAAAATAACCTTGGAATATGAAATCTTTAAGCTCATGTTTCAAAATATATTGACCCCTTTTTTTAATCATTTCTTTTTCACTGTATACCGTCATCAATAATTCATAGCGCCAACAGATTTTACTATATTCCCTCATCTCTTGGATATGGAGATTCCAAAACTAATTTCTTTTTCAGTTTGAGATCCTTCTTTGTGAAAACTTCTTCAGAAAGTCTGTCAGTATAAATACAGAAAAATAAAAATAAATGCAAAAAGAATAAAATATACAGTTAAAAGTTTGGAAATTCAACATGCTAAATTCAAAGCAAGGAATTGTGAAAATTTTTGTATTTGTTTGTAAGTAGTGAGAAACTTCTAGGAAACTTTTCATAAGCTTTTTGTATGGGCTTTTAAATTGTGTGCAAAATGGATTTAGAGCTGCACTCAGAATTTAAATTCATTCGATTGTTTAAAAAATGTGCAGCGCATTTAATTTATTTACAATTCAGAACTTGAATAAATTTTGAGGAACAAACTAGTTATCACACTGAATGTCTGGAATGTGAGACGTTTAAAAAAATTAATTAAAGTAACTTAAAGGATTTATCCAAAAATATTTCAAACCATTATATATCAGTAAATATACAGATATTTTTGTTAAATGCTGGTATTTATTTAACTTAAGAAACACTCTTTTTATTTTCAAGGAAAGGTTATTTTTTATATTTGAAAGTCGCTTAAATCTCTAGGGCAATGTTGTTGATGACGATATCGTGTCCATGTTTCCACGGAAATGCTGTGCAGTAGTTTTTGAGGGTAAAGAACCCTGAGTACCCAGAGGGCAAAAGTCTGCCTTCTAGCTCATATGAAGATGGCGCACACTTTCGCTCGCACAACCCCTTTTTACGTGGGGGGCCTGAATAGCGACTCGAACACGGGACGCCCAGCTCACGGGGAAGACACGCTACCCCTAGGCCAGGAAGTCGGCAGGGTAATGTTAAAATAGCACATTAGAAAATTTGAATGTCGTAGTTAAGTTCAAAATAGTGTCAAAAGAAATGCTCATAATAAGATTTGCTCAATTTAAAACTATTTTCTCTATTATAATTTTTCATAAAAAATCAATTACCATTTTATTGAACATTTTCTATAAAAAAATAAATACATGTATAAAAAATTTATGAATGTAAAAAATGTATGTATAATGTATACATCCAATGATTTTATATGTTATTTCAGTTAAATTTTCTGGCCAGTTAAAACTGACAATGTATATAATAAAAGTGCTTTAATCGATTAAGTTTTAAAACATAAGAATATCTTCCCATAGACAACTGTTGTGTTCATGCCAATAATTCTTCAGTGACTTGCAACGGATTTAAATTTAATCAATATTCCTTCATAAATCATTTAAATTTTCATATGACATATTTAGATGTAATCCCGATTCATTAATTCCAGTTCCCTATTCGTAAATGCAGGTCATTTTCATTAATGACTTTCCAATTTGTCAAATTTTCTTTTTGGACAATTCATATCATAATGGTCTACAAATATATAATCTTCGAAAACAGCACTTCATTAAAAATTCTCAATTCAAAATTAAAATTAATTTGATGACTTCTTTAGATTTTTTGCAATAAAATGCTAAATGACGTCAAAACGTCTTAATTGTAGATTCCATAAATATGGTTTAAGTTCTATTAATAGATGTAAAACTATTTTTCATCTCTAAAACCAATGTAATTAATTTTAAAATATTCATTTCTTTTTAATCATGCCATTTCCCTGCAATTGAAAAAATTGCGTAAAAACCGCAATGTTTGTGCTATTTAATGAACAACCAATTTTAAAAGGAAGTATTGTAATAATTATTGTCTATTAAAACTGTCTATTAAAAATTATTGTTTATTGTAAAAATTATCAACAGCTGAATTTTAACAATTTAGTCTACATATTACTCCACACGGGATTTTTTAGTTTATGAACAAGACGTCCCACCTTTCCTTGCCAACTGCACTATGGCACTAAACATACCATAAATAAATCAAATATATGAAATAATTTCAGAAACAATTTAAGGTATCCTACTACGTTATAAACACTGGTTACCGACCACATTGGTGAATTTTTTAATTGTTTTTTCTTGTAGTTCAGACTTTCCTCTTTCCAAAACAGTTTATATTTTCGAGGAAAAATAAGCCTGACCTATCATCCTAGGGAATTTTAAGCATAACTTATTTTTCAGCTAAAATTTGTCTTTAATTTCAATTTTCTGAAAACATTAATTTTCATAAAAAATTTTTACCATTACCATGATATCTCAAAAAGTAATAGAGGTATTTACATGAAAGTTTCAGAGTATGTTTTAAATGATATGGACAATGAAATGAACCAACATTTTCATTGTTGAGGAAATACTGTTTCATTTATGAGAGTTTTTAGAAAAATTAATTGGGATTTTATGAAAAAAATGCATATATACGTATATTTTTACCTATAATACAAAATCTCAAAATGTTTCTTAGATTTTGGTTCATTTCCTTCATCATTATATTCTATAACTTGTGTACAAAGAAAAAGAGGATTGCTGCATTACAATTTTGTGCTGAGTATTAAACGTTTTGGTTACATTTCATTACAATTTATTACAAATTATCCAATATCGCAAAATATATTACATTTTCAAATATTTTTTTTTGTATTTATAATGCTTATTATTGACAATACGTCTAAAAATCACCAATTTTTCAAAAAATTACCTTCGAACGTGGACGGATACCTTAACATAATTCAAAGATCTTAAGAATCTTTTCACTGTTTTGAGGAAAAGCTCGAGACCGATAGTGAAGTATAAGTGCCATATATCCATAGTATTCGTACAAAATAAAGGGGCTCCTCACATTCTATTTTGTTTCATGAAATTCGTCGTCATTTTTTTATAGACGAGTGAATAATTGACCTTAAAAATTGGTGACCATATTCCCTGAACATATATAAACTATGGCTTACAAAAATTGTAGATAATCTAGCCACTTCCCAAAAGTTGACAATTTAAGAAATTTGGAAATTTAACTGAACTGCTACGCTTTGCGGAGAAGATATAAAGAATAAAGAACATTTGCGATATAAAGAACATTTGAGGTATGGAATTACAAAATCATATTCCATGACTATGTAAAAATTAAAATTATTGAAACAAATATTACTGCTAAAACCACTTTTTGCTGCTTTAATTTCTCTTAAGAATTCTTCGAGAGTATTCCAGTTTGAACATATCTATATAAATAAAAATGAATGTTTGTCTGCATGTCTCTTATGTGCTGCTGAACCACTCATCCGATTCTGATAAAACTTCGACAACATATTACTTGCACTTACGCGAAGGTTAATGGCATAATGCAATCATCTAATGTATAAAAATATACCACATTTATTAACATATTTATCAACCACATTTATTACCACTTTATTTACAATTACCACATTTATTAACCATGGATTAACCCCCAAATCATTCAGAAGATTCAATATAGATACTAATTTCAAGCTAGACATTAATATTCTGAAGCTTTTAAAAGTAAATGCCATGCAAGTCTTTCTTTGAGGTAATAATTTTATTTGAGTGTGTGCGAGAAGGTTTTAGGGGTACCAATACAATCGGTTTGAAACTGTAAACCTTTAAAAAAATGTTAGCGTTTTTTGTTTTTTTGTTAGATGTTTGCGAGTATATTCTGTCGATCGTTCTATAGTACAAGTTGTTTGTTTCGGACGTTTTTCTAGTACTTTCGGCGACGCCACGATTATGAAACTACAGACTATTTCATTTTCTTCAGCTCTTTTCGCCGATACAAAAATACTGAAAAACCGAATAACAACTTCGAACTTATTTCAAACTTATTAATAGTGAAAGGCTTACAAAATATTTTCCGAGTTTCAAAGCTCTTTCATTTTTTATACATTTTCCTCCTAAAGAACTACAAAATTATCAATTTCTAAAAAAAATACACAGATACTAAAAAGTACCGGCACGTGTAGATGCAAATATTAAAATGTTTATGGAAAAATATGGATAAAGTGACAACAAACTGAATGGAAAAAAATCATTTTCAACGCATAGCAGTTAAAAATCTATTTGATGCAATATATATTATTCATGCCTAAGCATTTTAAAGATATTTCATGTTAAATAGGCATACTGATATTTTTGATGAAACAAATAAAATGTAAGAGAACTTTATAAGAATATATAAATGTATTATATAAGAATATATGCCGGCATCCTGGCATAGGCTTAGGGCGTGTTCCCCGTGATCTGGGTGTCTTAGGTTCGAGTTCCGGTTCGGGCATGGTTGTTCTTCCTCTGTTCTAGCTGTGGGGTGTATGAGTGTGCCCTCCTGTAAAATGTTGTGCAAGCGAATGAGTGATGAGTGAGTGGCAAAGTCGTTTTTGGGCCCTAGTCGGCGCTGCTAAAGCAAGAGACGCATCCTATCGGCTTAAATCATCGTCTTCGTAAAAGCGGGATTGTTCGTGGCAAATGCCATAAGAAACAACATTGGAATATATTAATACAATATCCTATATTGGGAAGAAAATCATAATCAATTTCTCTAGTCGATACTTTTTAATTGAATTTTAATGGAAAAAAAACATTTGGTAGAATTTATTTGATAGAAAATACATTTAGGAAGTCAAAGATCTACATATTCCCATACTTACGTATTTCATGATTAAAAGATGGAATTTCATTAGTTTTCTTTATTCATTTCTCATATTTTCATCAATATTTGATTTTTTGAATATCTATTTTGTTCGGAGAATGTAAGATATTATTTTTAACAGTTGTAGACTTTTGATTTTTGGTTCAGTTTGGTTACGTTAACGTTCCGTGTCAAGACAGTATAAGGGTTATTTTGGGACTGACCCCGTAATTTTCATCCACAGATGATGAGAACACACCTCAGGTGGCACCAACGTCTCCAATCTTCCACACCACAGTGGTGGGAGGGCTTTGGCATTGATGGTTTTAAAATGCATCACATCTCTTAAACGAAGGCTCTTTGGTAGATTTGAGTTTCAAACCTGAAACCCCTTGATTGCGATGCAAACCCTTAACACCAGCAATAACGACATCTATAGACATTTGAAAGCACACCTATAAAGTAATATCAGTTGAAATCTGTCAATTTAATTCATTAATTTCGTTTAAATAGTGTGCGTTTAAAGCAACAACAGAAATGCAAAGGTTTTGAGGCGGACCAACATGCCATATGATTTCTTGGGCTCCAGAGCGACACAGAGGTGATCCAGCTAAATATGGAATACAGCTTAACATCGTCTCACGGATATAAACGAGACACCTTTCCTTGCAATAGGGTACTGGGATGCATAAAGCCTTTGCCTGTTTTCTGTGCATTAAAAATATTGAACTCTATTCTGGTTTTATGTCATTTAAGTGTATGAAAAAAATTATTTTAAAAATACTATTCGTATAGTTTTATTTGACAACGATAAATGAATTTTGAAATTTTAACAAGTGTCGGCCATTATATTAAGATTGATATTATTTTAACGCATGCGTTAACTCTTGTTTTAAGTTTCGCTGCAAATTATAATTGAGATTCATATATATTTCCTGGTATCAGATTCTTTATGAAGACATTGGAGCGAATCCTTTCTACACATTTTTTCAAATTCGCATTCTTAAATCCACTGAATTCCTACCTCAGAAATCCGGCGACACAAAATATTTTCTTTTTATTTTTCTTTACACAAGAATTTTTCATCGCTCCTTTCCAGCTGTTTCCCATAAGTCTAAGATTTTTATTATTGTCATTATATTGTTTTTATTGGGCTAGTTGTCAAAAAACGTAGAAATCTCTTGTCAAATTTACTGTATCTGATATTTTTGAATTCTGAAGATCGTGGTGTGAAGGTTTATTTATACATCTTGAGGCACTTTATTCATCTGTTTTCGTTTATTAATTAACTTATGAAATATTTTCTTCAATTAATTAATTATTATTGATTTCATAACTGAATTTGAATTATTCGGGATTTTTCTTAACATTTAATATTTTTTATATTTATGATATATTAGCTTTAATTATAATCCACTTGAAGAGACGAATATTATGTATAGTTCTTGGTGCAGTTTTATTTGTACGCATTTTTATTTTTGGCCCGATTGATATGTATACCTACTGTTTAATTGTTTTTTAGTAACTGTAAATAATTAATAAGCAAATTTCAATGAAATGATGTTTTTAAAATTCGAATTAAACTTGAGTTAAAAAAATGTCTTTATATATTTACAGAAGTTAACACACCCATGACTTGAGCTATAACCAAATGTAACATTGATTTATTTTCACAGCCAAAAAATTTAAAAGCAAAAATAATAAAAAGTAATATTTGAAAAAATTATATTTTTTCCCTTTCAAAATTTGTGATTATTATAATTATAAAAATTTAAACATTTTAAGAAACATAAAGAGAATCGGCCAAAAGTAGCGATAATGAAATAAATGCGTCTTTTTAAAAACACACAGATATATTATTTTTAATTAGTCGAACTAAGAGTAATATTGTAATTAATATTATTATGTATTTAAATTCTATTTGGTCACAATGCATGTAAAAATACTCTCAGTCATATTTTAAATTCGTACTCATGATATTCATTTAAATATAAGTAATTATTTTATTTGTATGTGATAGAAATTTGTATAGTACATACGATATCTGTGTATTGGAAAAATATTACATATCTACCTTCGAGGGAAATATTTAGAATCTATAAAAATACAAAATTTCAATTATTTATTTCTGCTCAGATACTTTTTAGAATTTATCGACCATCTTTCAAAACTTACAAAATTTAAAGTTAATTTTAAATTCTATTTCATTTTAACATACAACTCAGTTGCACAGATCACTGAAACATTATTCGTTCTAGAGAATTTAAAGTTCTATTGATTTCTGGCTACAAAGAAGCTACTATATCCATAATTTTTTTATTCAACTGAATTCCTGACTTCCAAAATCAATTCTTCTCCTCGAGCGATTTTATAACTCGTATTATCTAGATATCATATCCTTTTTGAGAGAACAGTTTCAGTATAATAATACTTATCATTATTCTGTGGTAAAAGTCTATAAAAGAAAAGAAAGTATCTTGTACAGAGAGGGAAAAATTTCTGATTTAAGCGAAGAATGATAAGAATATAATAATGTATTCTGGAGATGAAACATCTTAGGGAAGGTGAAATGTCCACATGTTTTAATACTATGATTTAACGAAAATCCATTTTTCAAAATTATATTTTGAATTAATCAAAAGCCAGACGGATTTTTAGAAAGGAAGCCAAGATTTATAATTAAGAAATAATCCCGTTTTGTTTCTGAAATATTCACTTAGCCAATAAAACATTTGTCAATATATATATTTAAGGGTGACTGAAGTTATTCAACTAGAACTTTTATATATGATTAGTTACTGTTTTCATATTTAATATTAGATAAGATGTATTGTATAAAAAGTCCATGCATGATATTTATTCATGCATTAAAATATTTAAAACACAATAAAGTAAAATGTATGTATCAATTTATATGAGCATGCTAAGTCTAGTAGAATAATTGAAACGGACTTTGCAGAAGTCAAATTTTTATAATTTGGCAAACAAAACGCATAATAAAACACGAATTTGACAAAAAAAAACCAATATATGATAAGATTATCTTAATTGCTGATTGCGTTTTCACATTGTGGAATGTTCTTTCATATTGCAAATTACTTTTTCAAGTAGCTGAATTTTCTTTCATATTGTTGATTACTTTTTTCACATAAATGAATATTCTTTCA